>CAWUFW010029391.1:0-19193 GCA_963921515.1 Calotriton arnoldi | reverse complement strand
AAGCCACGCATTGCTGGTCATGTGGGCAGCAGCGGCGGGGAAAGGTAAAGGGAGGAAATAAGGGATAAAGAAAAAGGGAAAATAGGCAGAAATAAGGCACAAAAGAGCAGAGATGCAGAAAGGTGAAAGATAAAAGAGGGTAGAAAAACGAGTGAAAACTAGTGAAAGGGCAGAGCGAGAGGAAGGGAAAATGAGCAGAAATAAGGCACAAAAGAGCAGAGATGCAGAAAAGTGCAGAAAGGTGAAAGATAAAAGAGGGTAGAAAAACGAGTGAAAACAAGTGAAAGGGCAGAGCGAGAGGAAGGGAAAATGAGCAGAAATAAGGCACAAAAGAGCAGAGATGCAGAAAAGTGCAGAAAGGTGAAAGATAAAAGGTAGAAAAACGAGTGAAAGAGCAGAGTTAGAGGAAGGAGACAGAGGTCCACTGACCACCAGGGATGAGGCGCAGGGAAACCTGCGGGTGGAGGAGGGCCTCGATCACCAACACTCGAGAGTGCAGGGGCAGGCCTCACTTAATGGTGGAGCTGCGAGGGTGGGAGAGCAATTTCACTGACAATGAGTCAGTGGTCTTGCTCGCCTGTCTCGCAGTGGCCGCCATTAAGTAGGGGTCGGGGAGGGCTGGACAGCTGGGAGGCGGGAGCGGGAGGGGAGCTGGATTGGGCCGGTCACGCTTGGGGGAGGGGCCGCGGGGGCAGCAGCGGCGGGGAAAGGTAAAGGGAGGAAATAAGGGATAAAGAAAAAAGGGAAAATAGGCAGAAATAAGGCACAAAAAGAGCAGAGATGCAGAAAGGTGAAAGATAAAAGAGGGTAGAAAAACGAGTGAAAACTAGTGAAAGGGCAGAGCGAGAGGAAGGGAAAATGAGCAGAAATAAGGCACAAAAGAGCAGAGATGCAGAAAAGTGCAGAAAGGTGAAAGATAAAAGAGGGTAGAAAAACGAGTGAAAACAAGTGAAAGGGCAGAGCGAGAGGAAGGAAAATGAGCAGAAATAAGGCACAAAAGAGCAGAGATGCAGAAAAGTGCAGAAAGGTGAAAGATAAAAGGTAGAAAAACGAGTGAAAGAGCAGAGTTAGAGGAAGGAGACAGAGGTCCACTGGACCACCAGGGATGAGGCGCAGGAAACCTGCGGGTGGAGGAGGGGCTCGATCACCAACACTCGAGAGTGCAGGGGCAGGGGCAGGCCTCACTTAATGGTGGAGCTGCGAGGGTGGGAGAGCAATTTCACTGACAATGAGTCAGTGGTCTTGCTCGCCTGTCCCCGCAGTGGCCGCCATTAAGTAGGGGTCGGGGAGGGCTGGACAGCTGGGAGGCGGGAGCGGGGAGGGGAGCTGGATTGGGCCGGTCGCACTGGGGGGGAGGGGCCGCGGGGAAAGGTAAAGGGAGGAAATAAGGAATAAAGAAAAAAGGGAAAATAGGCAGAAATAAGGCACAAAAGAGCAGAGATGCAGAAAGGTGAAAGATAAAAGAGGGTAGAAAAACGAGTGAAAACTAGTGAAAGGGCAGAGCGAGAGGAAGGGAAAATGAGCAGAAATAAGGCACAAAAGAGCAGAGATGCAGAAAAGTGCAGAAAGGTGAAAGATAAAAGGTAGAAAAACGAGTGAAAGAGCAGAGTTAGAGGAAGGAGACAGAGGTCCACTGGACCACCAGGGATGAGGCGCAGGGAAACCTGCGGGTGGAGGAGGGCCTCGATCACCAACACTCGAGAGTGCAGGGGCAGGCCTCACTTAATGGTGGAGCTGCGAGGGTGGGAGAGCAATTTCACTGACAATGAGTCAGTGGTCTTGCTCGCCTGTCTCGCAGTGGCCGCCATTAAGTAGGGGTCGGGAGGGCTGGACAGCTGGGAGGCGGGAGCGGGAGGGGAGCTGGATTGGGCCGGTCACGATGGGGGAGGGGCCGCGGGCAGCAGCGGCGGGAAAGGTAAAGGGAGGAAATAAGGGATAAAGAAAAAGGGAAAATAGGCAGAAATAAGGCACAAAAGAGCAGAGATGCAGAAAGGTGAAAGATAAAAGAGGGTAGAAAAACGAGTGAAAACAAGTGAAAGGGCAGAGCGAGAGGAAGGGAAAATGAGCAGAAATAAGGCACAAAAGAGCAGAGATGCAGAAAAGTGCAGAAAGGTGAAAGATAAAAGGTAGAAAAACGAGTGAAAGAGCAGAGTTAGAGGAAGGAGACAGAGGTCCACTGGACCACCAGGGATGAGGCGCAGGGAAACCTGTGGGTGGAGGAGGGCCTCGATCACCAACACTCGAGAGTGCAGGGGCAGGGGCAGGCCTCACTTAATGGTGGAGCTGCGAGGGTGGGAGAGCAATTTCACTGACAATGAGTCAGTGGTCTTGCTCGCCTGTCCTCGCAGTGGCCGCCATTAAGTAGGGGTCGGGGAGGGCTGGACAGCTGGGAGGTAGGAGCGGGGAGGGGTGCTGGATTGGGCCGGTCGCGCTGGGGGAGGGGCCGAGGGGCAGCAGCGGCGGGAAAGGTAAAGGGAGGAAATAAGGGATAAAGAAAAAGGGAAAATAGGCAGAAATAAGGCACAAAAGAGCAGAGATGCAGAAAGGTGAAAGATAAAAGAGGGTAGAAAAACGAGTGAAAACTAGTGAAAGGGCAGAGCGAGAGGAAGGGAAAATGAGCAGAAATAAGGCACAAAAGAGCAGAGATGCAGAAAAGTGCAGAAAGGTGAAAGATAAAAGAGGGTAGAAAAACGAGTGAAAACAAGTGAAAGGGCAGAGCGAGAGGAAGGGAAAAGGAGCAGAAATAAGGCACAAAAGAGCAGAGATGCAGAAAAGTGCAGAAAGGTGAAAGATAAAAGGTAGAAAAACGAGTGAAAGAGCAGAGTTAGAGGAAGGAGACAGAGGTCCACTGGACCACCAGGGATGAGGCGCAGGAAACCTGCGGGTGGAGGAGGGCCTCGATCACCAACACTCGAGAGTGCAGGGGCAGGGCAGGCCTCACTTAATGGTGGAGCTGCGAGGTGGGAGAGCAATTTCACTGACAATGAGTCAGTGGTCTTGCTCGCCTGTCCCCGCAGTGGCCACCATTAAGTAGGGGTCGGGAGGGCTGGACAGCTGGGAGGCGGAGCGGGAGGGGAGCTGGATTGGGCCGGTCGCGCTGGGGGGAGGGGCCGCGGGGCAGCAGCAGCGGGTAAAGGTAAAGGGAGGAAATAAGGGATAAAGAAAAAAGTGAAAATAGGCAGAAATAAGGCACAAAAGAGCAGAGATGCAGAAAGGTGAAAGATAAAAGAGGGTAGAAAAATTAGTGAAAACTAGTGAAAGGGCAGAGCGAGAGGAAGGGAAAATTAGCAGAAATAAGGCACAAAAGAGCAGAGATGCAGAAACGTGCAGAAAGGTGAAAGATAAAAGAGGGTAGAAAAACGAGTGAAAACAAGTGAAAGGTCAGAGCGAGAGGAAGGGAAAACGAGCAGAAATAAGGCACAAAAGAGCAGAGATGCAGAAAAGTGCAGAAAGGTAAAAGATAAAAGGTAGAAAAACGAGTGAAAGAGCAGAGTTAGAGGAAGGAGACAGAGGTCCACTGGACCACCAGGGATGAGGCGCAGGGAAACCTGCGGGTGGAGGAGGGCCTCGATCACCAACACTCGAGAGTGCAGGGGCAGGGCAGGCCTCACTTAATGGTGGAGCTGCGAGGGTGGGAGAGCATTTTCACTGACAATGAGTCAGTGGTCTTGCTCGCCTGTCCCCGCAGTGGCCGCCATTAAGTAGGGGTCGGGGAGGGCTGGACAGCTGGGAGGCGGGAGCAGGGAGGGGAGCTGGATTGGGCCGGTCGCACTGGGGGTGATGGGCCGCGGGGGCAGCAGCAGCGGGGAAAGGTAAAGGGAGGAAATAAGGGATAAAGAAAAAAGGGAAAATAGGCAGAAATAAGGCAGAAAAGAGCAGAGATGCAGAAAGGTGAAAGATAAAAGAGGGTAGAAAAATGAGTGAAAACTAGTGAAAGGGCAGAGCGAGAGGAAGGGAAAATGAGCAGAAATAAGGCACAAAAGAGCAGAGATGCAGAAAAGTGCAGAAAGGTGAAAGATAAAAGAGGGTAGAAAAACGAGTGAAAACAAGTGAAAGGGCAGAGCGAGAGGAAGGGAAAATGAGCAGAAATAAGGCACAAAAGAGCAGAGATGCAGAAAAGTGCAGAAAGGTGAAAGATAAAAGGTAGAAAAACGAGTGAAAGAGCAGAGTTAGATGAAGGAGACAGAGGTCCACTGGACCACCAGGGATGAGGCGCAGGGAAACCTGCGGGTGGAGGAGGGCCTCGATCACCAACACTCGAGAGTGCAGGGGCAGGGGCAGGCCTCACTTAATGGTGGAGCTGCGAGGGTGGGAGAGCAATTTCACTGACAATGAGTCAGTGGTCTTGCTCGCCTGTCCCCGCAGTGGCCACCATTAAATAGGGGTCGGGGAGGGTTGGACAGCTGGGAGGCGGGAGCGGGAGGGGAGCTGGATTGGGCCGGTCGCGCTGGGGGGGAGGGGCCACGGGGGCAGCAGCGGCGGGGAAAGGTAAAGGGAGGAAATAAGGGATAAAAAAAAGGGAAAATAGGCAGAAATAAGGCACAAAAGTGCAGAGATGCAGAAAGGTGAAAGATAAAAGAGGGTAGAAAAATGAGTGAAAACTAGTGAAAGGGCAGAGCGAGAAGAAGGGAAAATGAGCAGAAATAAGGCACAAAAGAGCAGAGATGCAGAAACGTGCAGAAAGGTGAAAGATAAAAGAGGGTAGAAAAACGAGTGAAAACAAGTGAAAGGTCAGAGCGAGAGGAAGGGAAAATGAGCAGAAATAAGGCACAAAAGAGCAGAGATGCAGAAAAGTGCAGAAAGGTAAAAGATAAAAGGTAGAAAAACGAGTGAAAGAGCAGAGTTAGAGGAAGGAGACAGAGGTCCACTGGACCACCAGGGATGAGGTGCAGGGAAACCTGCGGGTGGAGGAGGGCCTCGATCACCAACACTCGAGAGTGCAGGGGCAGGGGCAGGCCTCACTTAATGGTGGAGCTGCGAGGGTGGGAGAGCAATTTCACTGACAATGAGTCAGTGGTCTTGCTCGCCTGTCCCCGCAGTGGCCGCCATTAAGTAGGGGTCGGGAGGGCTGGACAGCTGGGAGGCGGGAGCAGGGAGGGAGCTGGATTGGGCCGGTCGCGCTGGGGGGAGGGGCCGTGGGGGCAGCAGCGGCGGGGAAAGGTAAAGGGAGGAAATAAGGGATAAAGAAAAAAGGGAAAATAGGCAGAAATAAGGCACAAAAGAGCAGAGATGCAGAAAGGTGAAAGATAAAAGAGGATAGAAAAACGAGTGAAAACTAGTGAAAGGGCAGAGCGAGAGGAAGGGAAAATGAGCAGAAATAAGGCACAAAAGAGCAGAGATGCAGAAAAGTGCAGAAAGGTGAAAGATAAAAGAGGGTAGAAAAACGAGTGAAAACAAGTGAAAGGGCAGAGCGAGAGGAAGGGAAAATGAGCAGAAATAAGGCACAAAAGAGCAGAGATGCAGAAAAGTGCAGAAAGGTGAAAGATAAAAGGTAGAAAAACGAGTGAAAGAGCAGAGTTAGAGGAAGGAGACAGAGGTCCACTGGACCACCAGGGATGAGGCGCAGGAAACCTGCGGGTGGAGGAGGGGCTCGATCACCAACACTCGAGAGTGCAGGGGCAGGGGCAGGCCTCACTTAATGGTGGAGCTGCGTGGGTGGGAGAGCAATTTCACTGACAATGAGTCAGTGGTCTTGCTCGCCTGTCCCCGCAGTGGCCGCCATTAAGTAGGGGTCGGGAGGGCTGGACAGCTGGGAGGCGGGAGCGGGGAGGGGAGCTGGATTGGGCCGGTCGCGCTGGGGGGAGGGGCCGCGGGGCAGCAGCAGCGGGGAAAGGTAAAGGGAGGAAATAAGGGATAAAGAAAAAAGGGAAAATAGGCAGAAATAAGGCACAAAAGAGCAGAGATGCAGAAAGGTGAAAGATAAAAGAGGGTAGAAAAACGAGTGAAAACTAGTGAAAGGGCAGAGCGAGAGGAAGGGAAAATGAGCAGAAATAAGGCACAAAAGAGCAGAGATGCAGAAAAGTGCAGAAAGGTGAAAGATAAAAGAGGGTAGAAAAACGAGTGAAAACAAGTGAAAGGGCAGAGCGAGAGGAAGGGAAAATGAGCAGAAATAAGGCACAAAAGAGCAGAGATGCAGAAAAGTGCAGAAAGGTGAAAGATAAAAGGTAGAAAAACGAGTGAAAGAGCAGAGTTAGAGGAAGGAGACAGAGGTCCACTGGACCACCAGGGATGAGGCGCAGAGAAACCTGCGGGTGGAGGAGGGCCTCGATCATCAACACTCGAGAGTGCAGGGGCAGGGGCAAGCCTCACTTAATGGTGGAGCTGCGAGTGTGGGAGAGCAATTTCACTGACAATGAGTCAGTGGTCTTGCTCGCCTGTCCCCGCAGTGGCCGCCATTAAGTAGGGGTCGGGAGGGCTGGACAGCTGGGAGGTGGGAGCGGGGAGGGAGCTGGATTGGGCCGGTCGCGCTGGGGGGAGGGGTCGCGGGGGCAGCAGCGGCAGGGAAAGGTAAAGGGAGGAAATAAGGGATAAAGAAAAAGGGAAAATAGGCAGAAATAATGCACAAAAGAGCAGAGATGCAGAAAGGTGAAAGATAAAAGAGGGTAGAAAAACGAGTGAAAACTAGTGAAAGGGCAGAGCGAGAGGAAGGGAAAATGAGCAGAAATAAGGCACAAAAGAGCAGAGATGCAGAAAAGTGCAGAAAGGTGAAAGATAAAAGGGTAGAAAAACAAGTGAAAACAATTGAAAGGGCAGAGCGAGAGGAAGGGAAAATGAGCAGAAATAAGCAGAAAGAAGCAAGAGAGGTGCAGAAAGAAACAAAAGAAGAGCAGAAAGAAGGAACAGGGGTGCAGAAAGAGGCAAGAGGGGTGCAGAAAGAGGTACAAGAGGTGCACAAAGATGCAAGAGGGGTACAGAAAGAGGCAGGAGGGGTGCAGAAAGAGGCAGGAGGGGTGCAGAAAGAAGGAAGAGAAGTGCAGAAAGAAGCAACAGATGTTCTGAAAGAGGCACAAAGGGTGCAGAAAGAAGGAAGAGAAGTGCAGAAAGAAGCAACAGAGGTTCTGAAAGACGCGCCAAGTGTGCAGAAAGAGGCAAGAGAAGTGCAGACAGAAGCAACAGAAAGAGGCAAGAGAGGTGCAGAAACTGGCAGGAAAGGTGCCGAAAGAGGGAACAGAGGTACAGAAAGAGGCAAGAGAGTTATAGAAAGACGCAAGAGAGGTGCAGAAACAAGCAAGAGAAGTGAAGAAAGAGGCAAGAGAATTGCTGAAAGAAGCAACAGAGGTGTAGAAAGAAGCAAGAGAAGTGCAAAAAGAGGCAAGTGAGGTGCAGAAAGAGGCAAGAGAGGTACACAAATGACAAGAGAACTGCAGAAAGAGGCAAGAGAAGTGCAAAAAGAGGGAAGAGGGGTGCAGAAAGAGGCACGAGAGATGCAGAAAGAAGCAACAGATGTGCAGAAAGAAACAAAAGAAGTGGAGAAAGAAGGAGCAGAGGTGCAAAAAGAGGGAAGAGGGGTGCAGAAAGAGGCACAAGTGATGCAGAAAGAAGGGACAGAGGTGCAGAAAGAATCAAGAGAACAGCAGAAAGAAGCAACAGAGGTGCAGAAAGAGGGATGAGGGGTGGAGAAAGAGGCAAGAGAAGTGCAGAATGAAGCAACTGAGATGCAAAAAGGGGGAACAGGGGTGGAGAAAGTAGCAAGAGGGGTGCAGAAAGAAGCAAGAGAGGTGCAAAAAGAAATAAAAGAAGAGCAGAAAGAAGGAACAGAGGTGCAGAAAGAGGCAAGAGAGGTGCAGAAAGAGGCAAGAAGGGTGCAGAAAGAAGCACGAGTGGTGCAGAAATAAGCAAAGAGGTACAGAAAGAAGCAAGAGTAGTACAGAAAGAAGCAACAGAGGTGCAGAAAGAGGCAAGAGGGGTGCAAAAAGAGGGAAGAGGGGTGCAGAAAGAGGCACGAGGGGTGCAGAAAGAAGCAAGAGATGTACAGAAAGAAACAAAAGAAGTGCAGGAAGAAGGAACAGAGGTGTAGAAAGAGGCAACAAGGGTGTAGAAAGAGGGAAGTGGGGTGGAGAAAGAGGCAAGGGGGTACAGAAAGAAGCAAGAGCGCTGAAGAAAGAAACAAAAGAAAAGCAGAAAGAAGGAACATAGGTGCAGAAAGAGGCAAGAGAGGTGCAGAAAGAGGGAAGAATGGTGCAGAAAGAAGCACGAGTGGTACAGAAAGAAGCAAAGAGGTGCAGAAAGAAGCAAGAGTAGTGTAAAAAGAGCAACAGAGGTGCAGAAAGAGGCAAGAGGGGAGCAAAAAGAGGGAAGAGGGGGTACAGAAAGAGGCACGAGGGGTACAGAAAGAAGCAAGAGATGTACAGAAAGAAACAAAAGAAGTGCAGGAAGAAGGAACAGAGGTGCAGAAAGAGGCTACAGGGGTGAAGAAAGAGGGAAGAGGGGTGGAGAAAGAGGCAAGGGGAGCAGAAAGAAGCAAGAGAGCTGCAGAAAGAAACAAAAGAAGTGCAGAAAGAAGGAACAGAGGTGCAGAAAGAGGCAAGAGTGGTGCAGAATGAGGTAAAAGGGGTGCAGAAAGAAGCGAGAGGTGCAGAAAGAAACAAAAGAAGTGCAGAAAGAAGGAACAGAGGCGCAGAAAGAGGCAAGAGGGGTGCAGAAGGAAACAAAAGAAGTGCAGAAAGAAGCAACATAGGTGCAGAAAGAGGCAAGAAGAGTGCAGAAAGTGGGATGAGGGGTGCAGAAAGAGGCAAGAGAGATGCAGAAAGGGGGAAGTCGGGTGGAGAAAGAGGCAAGAGGGATACAGAAAGAAACAAGAGAGGTGCAGAAAGAAACAAATGAAGTGCAGAAAGAAGGAACAAAGGTACAGAAAGAGGCAAGAGGGGTACAGAAAGAGGGAAGAGGGTTGTGAAAGAAGCATGAGGGGTGCAGAAAGAAGCAAGAGGCATGCAGAAAGAAGTAAGAGAGTTACGGAAAGAAAAAAGAAGTGCCGAAAGAAGGAACAGAGGTGCCGAAAGAGGCAAGAGGGGTGCAGAAAGAGGTAAGGGGGTCCAGAAAGAGGTAGAAGGGTTGCAGAAAGAAGCAACAGAGGTGCATAAAGAGGGATGAGGGATGGAGAAAGAGGCAAGAGAAGTGCAGGAAGAAGCAACAGAGTTGCAAAAAGGGGGAACAGTGGTGGAGAAAGTGGCAAGAGGGGTGCAGAAAGAGGGATGAGGGGTGCAGAAAGAGGCAAGAGAGATGCATAAAAAAGCAACAGAGATGGGGGGGAAGTGGGGTGGAGAAATAGGCAAGAAGGATACAGAAAGAAACAAGAGAGGTGCAGAAAGAAACTAAAGAAGTGCAGAAAGAAGGAACAAAGGTGCAGAAAGAGGCAAGAGGGGTACAGAAAGAGGGATGACGGGTGCAGAAAGAAGCACGAGTGGTGCAGAAATAAGCAAGAGAGGTGTAGAAAGAAGAAAGAGGAGTGCAGAAAGAAGCAACAGAGATGCAAAAAGGGGGAACAGGGGTGGAGAAAGTGGGAAGAGGGGTGCATAAAGAGGGATGAGGGGTGCATAAAGAGGCAAGAAGGATGCAGAAAGAAGCAAGGGAAATGCATAAAAAAGCAACAGAGATGCAGAAAGGGGGAAGTGGGGTGGAGAAAGAGGCAAAAGGGACACAGAAAGAAACAGGAGAGGTGCATAAAGAAACAAAAGAAGTGCAGAAATAAGGAACAAATGTGCAGAAAGAGGCAAGAAGGGTGCAGAAAGAGGGAAGAGGGGTGTGAAAGAGGCACGAGGGGTGCAGAAAGAAGCAAGAGGCATGCAGAAAGATGCAAGAGAAGTGCAGAAAGAAGCAACAGAGGTGCAGAAAGAAGGATGAGGGGTGGAAAAAGAGAAGTGCAGAAAGAAACAACAGAGATGCAAAAAGGGGGAACAGAGGTGGAGAAAGTGGTGGGAGGGGTACAGAAAGAAGCAAGAGAGGTGCAGAAAGAAACAAAAGAAGAGCAGAAAGAAGGAACAGGGGTGCAGAAAGAGGCAAGAGGGGTGCACAAAGAGGTACGAGAGGTGCACAAAGATGCAAGAGGGGTACAGAAAGAGGCAGGAGGGGGTGCCAAAAGAAGGAAGAGAAGTGCAGACAGAAGCAACAGAGGTTCTGAAAGAGGCGCAAAGGGTGCAGAAAGAGGCAAGAGAAGTGCAGACAGAAGCAACAGAAAGAGGCAAGAGAGGTGCAGAAACTGGCAGGAAAGGTGCCGAAAGAGGGAACAGGAGTACAGAAAGAGGCAATAGAGGTGCAGAAGGAGGAAAGAGGGGTGCAGAAAGAGGCAAGAGGGGTGCAGAAAGAAGCAAGTGAGGTGCAGAAAGAGGCAACTGAGGTGCAGAAAGACGCCAGAGAGGTGCAGAAACAAGAAAGAGAGGTGCAGAAAGAGGCAAGAGAATTGCTGAAAGATGCAACAGAGGTGTAGATAGAAGCAAGAGAAGTGCAGAAAGAGGCAAGTGAGGTGCAGAAAGAGGCAAGAGAGGTGCAGAAAATGACAAGAGAAGTGCAGAAAGAGGTAAGAGGGATGCAAAAAAGGGAAGAAGGGTGCAGAAAAAAGAAAGAGAGGTGCAGAAAGAGGAAAGAGGGGTGCAGAAAGAGGCAAGAGGGGTGCAGAAAGAAGCAAGTGAGGTGCATAAAGAGGCAACAGAGGTGTAGAAAGACGCAAGAGAGGTGCAGAAACAAGCAAGAGAAGTGAAGAAAGAGGCAAGAGAATTGCTGAAAGAAGCAACAGAGGTGTAGAAAGAAGCAAGAGAAGTGCAGAAAGAGGCAAGTGAGGTGCAGAAAGAGGCAAGAGAGGTACAAAAATGACAAGAGAACTGCAGAAAGAGGCAAGAGGGATGCAAAAAAGGGAAGAAGGGTGCAGAAAGAAACAAAAGAAGTGCAGAAAGAAGGAACAGAGGTGCAAAAAGAAGGAAGAGGGGTGCAGAAAGAGGCACAAGGGGTACAGAAAGAAGCAGGAGATGTGCACAAAGAAACAAAAGAGGTGCAGAAAGAAGGAGCAGGGGTGCAAAAAGAGGGTAGAGGGGTGCAGAAAGAGGCACAAGTGTTGAAGAAAGAAGGGACAGAGGTGCAGAAAGAAGCAAGAGAACGGCAGAAAGAAGCAACAGAGGTGCAGAAAGAGGGATGAGGGGTGGAGAAAGAGGATAGAGAAGTGCAGAAAGAAGCAACTGAGATGCAAAAAGGGGGAACAGGGGTGGAGAACGTAGCAAGAGGGGTGCAGAAATAAATAAAAGAAGAGCAGAAAGAAGGAACAGCAGTGCAGAAAGAGGCAAGAGAGGTGCAGAAAGAGGGAAGAAGGGTGCAGAAAGAAGCACAAGTGGTGCAGAAAGAAGCAAAGAGGTACAGAAAGAAGGAAGAGTAGTACAGGAAGAAGCAACAGAGGTGCAGAAAGAAGCAAGAGGGGTGCAAAAAGAGCAAAGAGGGGTGCAGAAAGAGGCACGAGGGGTGCAGAAAGAAGCAAGAGATGTACAGAAAGAAACAAAAGAAGTGCAGGAAGAAGGAACAGAGGTGCAGAAAGAGGCTACAGGGGTGAAGAAAGAGGGAAGAGGGTTGGAGAAAGAGGCAAGGGGAGCAGAAAGAAGCAAGAGAGCTGCAGAAAGAAACAAAAGAAGTGCAGAAAGAAGGAACAGAGGTGCAGAAAGAGGCAAGAGTGGTGCAGAATGAGGTAAAAGGGGTGCAGAAAGAAGCGACAGGTGCAGAAAGAAACAAAAGAAGTGCAGAAAGAAGGAACAGAGGCACAGAAAGAGGCAAGAGGGGTGCAGAAGGAAACAAAAGAAGTGCAGAAAGAAGCAACAGAGGTTCAGAAAGAGGCAAGAAGAGTGCAGAAAGTGTGATGAGGGCTGCAGAAAGAGGCAAGAGAGATGCAGAAAGGGGGATGTCGGGTGGAGAAAGAGGCAAGAGGGATACAGAAAGAAACAAGAGAGGTGCAGAAAGAAACAAAAGAAGTGCAGAAAGAAGGAACAAAGGTACAGAAAGAGGCAAGAGAATTGCTGAAAGAAGCAACAGAGGTGTAGAAAGAAGCAAGAGAAGTGCAGAAAGAGGCAAGTGAGGTGCAGAAAGAGGCAAGAGAGGTGCAGAAAATGACAAGAGAATTGCAGAAAGAGGCAAGAGGGATGCAAAAATGGGAAGAAGGGTGTAGAAACAAGCAAGAGAGGTGCAGAAAGAGGCAACAGAGGTGCAGAAAGACGCAAGAGAGGTGCAGAAACAAGCAAGAGAAGTGCAGAAAGAGGCAAGTGAGGTGCAGAAAGAGGCAAAAGGGGTGCACAAAAAGGCAAAAGGGGTGCAGAAAGAAGTGAGAGGTGCAGAAAGAAACAAAAGAAGTGCAGAAAGAAGGAACAGAGGTGCAGAAAAAAGCGAGAGTAGTACAGAAAGAAGCAACAGAGGTGCAGAAAGAGTGAAGAGGGGTGCAGAAAGAGGCACGAGGGGTGCAGAAAGAAGCAACAGAGGTGCAGAAAGAGGCAAGAGGAGTGCAGAAAGAGGGATGTGGGGGTGCAGAAAGAGGAAGAGAGATGCAGAAAGAAGCAAGAGAAATGCATAAAAAAAGCAACAGAAATGCAGAAAGAGGGAAGTGGGGTGGAGAAAGAGGCAAGAGGGATACAGAAATAAACAAGAGAGGTGCAGAAAGAAACAAAAGAAGTGCAGAAAGAAGGAACAAAGGTGTAGAAAGAAGCAACAAAGGTGCAGAATGAGGTAAGAGGACTGCAGAAAGAGGGATGAGGGGTGCAGAAAGAGGGAAGAGGGGTAGAGAAAGAGGCAAGGGGGTGCAGAAAGAAGCATGAGAGCTGCCGAAAGAAACAAAAGAAGTGCAGAAAGAAGGAACAGAAGTGCAGAAAGAAGCAACAGAGGTGCAGAATGAGGTAAGAGGACTGCAGAAAGAGGGATGAGGGGTGCAGAAAGAGGCACGAGGGGTGCATAAAGAAGCAAGAGAAATGCAGAAAGAAGCAAGAGAAATGCATAAAAAAGCAACAGACATGCAGAAAGGGGGAAGAGGGGTGGAGAAAGAGGCAAGAGGGATACAGAAATAAATAAGAGAGGTGCAGAAAGAAACAAAAGAAGTGCAGAGAGAAGGAACAGAGGTGCAGAAAGAGGCAAGAGGGGGTGTGAAAGAGGCACAAGGGGTGCAGAAAGAAGGGACAGAGGTGCAGAAAGAAGCAAGAGAAGTGCAGAAAGAAGCAACAGAGGTGCAGAAAGAAGGATGAGGGGTGGAAAAAGAGAAGTGTAGAAAGAAGCAACACAGATGCAAAAAGGGGGAATAGAGGAGGAGAAAGTGGCGAGAGGGGTGCAGAAAGAAGCAAGAGAGGTACAGAAAGAAACAAAACAAGAGCAGAAGGAAAGAACAGGGGTGCAGAAAGAGGCAAGAGGGGTGCAGAAAGAGGTACGAGAGGTGAAAAAAGAGGCAAGAGGGGTACAGAAAGAGGCAGGAGGGGTGCAGAAAGAAGGAAGAGAAGTGCAGAAAGAAGCAACAGAGGTTCTGAAAGAGGCGCAAAGGGTGCAGAAAGAGGCAAGAGAAGTGCAGACAGAAGCAACAGAAAGAGGCAAGAGTGGTGCAGAAACAGGCAGGAAAGGTGCCGAAAGAGGGAACAGGAGTACAGAAAGAGGCAAGAGAGGTGCAGAAAGAGGAAAGAGGGGTGCAGAAAGAGGCAAGAGGGGTGCAGAAAGAAGTAAGTGAGGTGCAGAAAGAGGCAACAGAGGTGCAGAAAGACGCAAGAGAGGTGCAGAAACAAGCAAGAGAAGTGCAGAAAGAGGCAAGAGAATTGCTGAAAGAAGCAACAGATGTGTAGAAAGAAGCAAGAGAAGTGCAGAAAGAGGCAAGTGAGGTGCAGAAAGAGGCAAGAGAGGTGTGGAAAATGGTAAGAGAACTGCAGAAAGAGGCAAGAGGGATTCAAAAAAGGGAAGAAGGGTGCAGAAAGAAGCAAGAGAGGTGCAGAAAGAGGAACGAGGGGTGCAGAAAGAGGCAAGAGGCGTGCAGAAAGAAGCAAGTGAGGTGCAGAAAGAGGCAAGAGAGGTGTAGAAAGACGCAAGAGAGGTGCAGAAACAAGCAAGAGAAGTGCAGAAAGAGGCAAGAGAATCGCTGAAAGAAGCAACAGAGGTGTAGAAAGAAGCAAGAGAAGTGCAGAAAGAGGCAAGTGAGGTGCAGAAAGAGGCACGAGAGGTGCAAAAATGACAAGAGAACTGCAGAAAGAGGCAAGAGGGATGCAAAAAAGGAAGAAGGGTGCAGAAAGAAACAAAAGAAGTGCAGAAAGAAGGAACAGAGGTGCAAAAAGAGGGAAGAGGGGTGCAGAAAGAGGCACGAGGGGTGCAGAAAGAAGCAAGAGATGTGCAGAAAGAAACAAAAGAAGTGCAGAAAGAAGGAGCAGAGGTGCAAAAAGAGGGAAGAGGGGTGCAGAAAGAGGCACAAGTGTTGCAGAAAGAAGGGACAGAGGTGCAGAAAGAAGCGAGAGAATGGCAGAAAGAAGCAACAGAAGTGCAGAAAGAGGGATGAGGGATGGAGAAAGAGGCAAGAGAAGTGCAGAAAGAAGCAACTGAGATGCAAAAAGGGGGAACAGGGGTGGAGAAAGTAGCAAGAGGGGTGCAGAAAGAAGCAAGAGAGGTGCAAAAAGAAATAAAAGAAGAGCAGAAAGAAGGAACAGATGTGCAGAAAGAGGGATGAAGGGTGCAGAAAGAAGCACGAGTGGTGCAGAAAGAAGCAAAGAGGTGCAGAAAGAAGCAAGAGTAGTACAGAAAGAAGCAACAGAGGTGCAGAAAGAGGCAAGAGGGGTGCAAAAAGAGGGAAGAGGGGTGCAGAAAGAGGCACGAGGGGTGCAGAAAGAAGCAAGAGATGTACAGAAAGAAACAAAAGAAGTGCAGGAAGAAGGAACAGAGGTACAGAAAGAGGCAACAGGGGTGAAGAAAGAGGGGCGAGGGGTGGAGAAAGAGGCAAGGGGGTGCAGAAAGAAGCAAGAGAGCTGCAGAAAGAAACAAAAGAAGTGCAGAAAGAAGGAACAGAGGTGCAGAAAGAGGCAAGAGGGGTGCAGAAAGAGGCAAAAGGGGTGCAAAAAGAAGCGAGAGGTGCAGAAAGAAACAAAAGAAGTGCAGAAAGAAGGAACAGAGGTGCAGAAAGAGGCAAGAGGGGTGCAGAAAGAAACAAAAGAAGTGCAGAAAGAAGCAACAGAGATGTAGAAAGAGACAAGAAGAGTGCAGAAAGAGGGATGAGGGATGCAGAAAGAGGCAAGAGAGATGCAGAAAGAAGCAAGAGAAATGCATAAAAAAGCAGCAGAGATGCAGATAGGGGGAAGCGAGGTGAAGAAAGAGGCAAGAGTGATACCGAAAGAAACAAGAGAGGTGCAGGAAGAAACAAAAGAAGTGCAGAAAGAAGGAACAAAGGTGCAGAAAGAGGCAAGAGGGGTGCAGGAAGAGGGGTGTGAAAGAGGCACGAGGGGTGCAGAAAGAAGCAAGAGGCGTGCAGAAAGAAGCAAGAGAGTTGAAGAAAGAAACAAAAGAAGTGCAGAAAGAAGAAACAGAGGTGCCGAAAGAGGCAAGAGGGGTGCAGAAAGAGGTAAGGGGGGTCCAGAAAGAGGCACAAGGGTTGCAGAAAGAAGGGACAGAGGTGCAGAAAGAGGCATGAGGGGTGGAGAAAGAGGCAAGAGAAGTGAAGAAAGAAGCAACAGATGCAAAAAGGGGGAACAGGGTTGGAGAAAGTGGCAAGAGGGGTGCAGAAAGAGGCAAAAGAGGTATAGAAAGTAGAAGAGATGTGCAGAAAGAGGCAAGAGAAGTGCAGAAAAAGAAAGAAAGGTGCAGAAAGAAGCAACAGAAATGCAGAAAGAGGCAAGAGAGGCGCAGAAAGAAGCAAGAGTGGATTGCACAGCATTAGTACCAATTTAACACCCACGTTTAGCAATAAGTAACAGGTGACCATTCTACATTTACAAAGGACCTTCCACCGTGCTGTAACACTTGTTGCTGCATCTTTGGTAACGTTTGAGACGTTTGAGCTAGAAACAAGGCTTTTTTTGTTCACATCTGCAGATTAGGCAGCAGATGATGGATTATGTGGATAATGCGGAAAATGTATAATTGTGCGAAAGTTGGTGCAGCCAAACAGTTGCGTAATTCCAGTGGCCCTGCTCATACCTCTGACTAGGTCCAGAAGTGCTCCTCAGTGATTCCTTCTTGTTTTTTGTCTCATTGAGTTCATAGTTTAGCTTTCATGGAAACGAGGAAGACTAAACCTGAGGTTACCACTCCACAACACAGACTACCATACCACATAATTGCTCTCCATAACACATAATCCCACTCTACATAATTCCTATACACTAAATACCACATACTTTCTATCCACATCATTTCACTGCACAACATACCACATAATTCCACTACACACAACGTACATCCACTCCACTCCAAAAACATTAGTAAAAACTTTTACATTTACAACGCCAATAGCTCTAGCTCTTGCAAATGCGAGACCTATTAAATGACACATGCTTCTTTAACTGGTAGTCACGTTTGCAGAGTGGTGGAGAAAGGGGGCTGGGCATCCAACCAGCACTCAGGAATTCCGCTGTGTAGGACTTACAGAAGGTACCAGGAGGGCTTCTTGTCCCCCAAATTCGCTCAGGAGTAAAGTGGACTTCACCCCCCAACCAGTACTGTGCCAGGAGGTGCGTTTGTAGAGTGCTATTGGCCCCGAGGACCCCATCCCCTGGGGCCTGGCCTCGTTTAAAAAAAAAAATTCCCGAGAGGCTGGACCACTTCTGGCCCCGGGGACCCCATCCCCCGGGGCCTGGCCTCGTTTTTATAAAAAAAAAAAAAATTCCTGGGAGGGGGGCCACGTGGCCCTCCTCCCCTGGGCCACTTCTGGCCCTGGGGACCCCATCCCCCGGGGCCTGGCCTTATTTAAAAAAAAAAAAAAACATCAAAAGGGAGGGGGCCGGGTGGCCCCGCTCCCTGGCCACTTCTTGCCCCGGGTACCCCATCCCCCGGTGCTGGCCCTCAAGTTTTGGACCATGGGGGAGCCCCAATGCCCCCACGGTCCCTGCCGGCTCCCTGCCTCCTGCGGGAGCCGGCATTGCTTTTGGGCAAGGGGAGCTGCTAACATGCAGCTCCCCTTGTCCAAAAGCAATTCTGCTTTGCTTCTTGGAAGCGAGAGCAGGTTTCCTGCAGGTCCCCTGGGCTGCGGGGGGCCGCGTGCCCCCCGCATATGATTAACTGAGCCCCAGGGAGGTGGCGGACCCCGGGGCTGCGGGTGCCCCCACGGGCCCCGCAACATAATTAGGTATTGCTCCCGGACCTGGCCCACCCGGGGGCTTATAGAAAACGAAGCACGGGATTCCGCGCTTCGTTTTTTTACATTTTTTCGGACGGATTTGTGCACCTAGTGCAAATTCGGGCCATTTCTTTTTTTTAAATGCTTTTTCTGGGCGTGGGGGTCCTTGTGGGACCCCCTGAGCAGGCCTAGGGGGTCAGGGTGTTTCTGCCCTGCCCCCTTTTCTTGTTTTTTATCCTTTTTTTAACTGATTTCTTGTGACTCGCTTTTACCGAGTCACAAGATGGCTGCCAACACTTCCTGGTTTGGAGTGTTGACAGCCAATCAGAATGAAGCTCATGTTCAGGAGGGTTCGCGAATCCTCCTCTGTGCTCAGATATCGATATTTTTATTTTTTGAATTTCTCAGCAACTACTGAATTGATTTACACCATTTAAAAAAAGCACGCTTTCTGGACCAAGACCTACCTTTTTGCCAAATTTGGTGTAATTCCGTTCAGCAATTCGGGCTCTAGCTTAGTCTAAATTTCCTACCGAAATTAACATGGGGAAAACGCGTTTTGGGACCCCCCTTTTTTCAGGGCCCCTGCTTGACTAATCACCCCGAAACTTTCAAGACAGGAGCTGACCTGAGTGAACCATTAGTTTGGAAAATTTCACGAAGATTCGTCGAACGGCGCCAAAGATATTGGCAAAAGAAAAAACGCTTTTTGAATAGAAACAAGGTCCTAACTATAACTACCTACTGGCGACCGTCAGTAGGTTTTCTATATATATATATATATACATATATATATATATATATATATATATATATATATATATATATATATATATATATATATATATATATATATATTATATATGTTGCCACAACGGTTCACTTTTCCCAGGTGTTCAGGCGCTCAAAAGGTACGTAACCAACGCGGTTGAACCAAACCGCAATTTCTGTATTCAAAACCTCTATGTAGAAGTAAAAGGTCGCAATCCAGCAGTATTCATCCAAAACGTAATTTATTCTTAAATCATTTTCTTCAATAGTCAGCACAGATCAACCAACGCGTTTCGGTATCTCCATATACCTTGATCACGGTTGATTAGTCACGTGATTGTTCACATTTTAACCCCTTCCATGCTCATGACGAGCTCAGCTCGTCATGCTGCGCAGTGCTCGTGTGCGCATGACGAGCTGAGCTCGTCATGAACCCGCCCGCTTAATGAAACGCCCCGCACAGGGCGAAAATCGGCCGCGCATGCAAGGGGTTAAAAAGGCCCCCTTCAAGGAAACACTATGACATCATTTCCTGTTTGTTACCAGGACTACTCCATTGGTTTCTGGGAGATGTAGTCCTGTATTTAACAACCAAAATATTTACAAGTAATGCATACAGGAAACATTTTAAAACTTCATAAGAGTCATATTACTCTTTGTTACGCTGGTTATTATTTGTTTTTGTTCCGCTTTAGTCATCAGTCTTTATGGCATATCGCAAGTTATTATCCAAAATGCTTCAAAAGTTCGTACCAGGGGCAAGTTAGTATTTCATTCGCCTCCTGTGTATTCACTACTACTAGTGATTTGGGAGCGGATGCCACAAAGAAAAATCATACCATTTTTCAAACCCTCAAGTGGGTATAATTTGTTGGAAAATTCTGCATTCTGTGCTTTTCTGATTTCCAAACTGTATTCTTTTCTTCCCTTCGGTAGGTTTTTCAAAAACTGACATGCCGTAACCCAGGTATCGTGCACTCCAAACAGATGACTTTATAGCTTTAAACATGTTTTTTCCTGTTGCATTGTTGAGGGAGGTTTGTTACTTTTCACAGATGTATATAAAGTTCCTCTGACTGATTCAAACCAAAAGGTGTCATAGTTCTAAAATTTAAGATATGCCGGGACTCCTTTGTCGCAATCTTTTCTCCCGGTTGCCGCCTCGTGCATTAACCGG
>CAWUFW010029390.1:0-19196 GCA_963921515.1 Calotriton arnoldi | reverse complement strand
GAGCAGGCACAGGCAGTAGACAGCAGTAAACAGAAATAGTATGGAATAGAGTATAAAGTAGATGCATAGAGCAAAAACAAATCATGGAGCCTGCCCCGCTCCTTCCGGGCCCTTTCGCCACTAGCCACATGTCTTGTCCCTGTTTTTGCTTAAAGACCGCCTACACTAACCTAATAGCAACACATTGGCACACAACATACAAGGTACACACACTGCCCGAACACCATTGCACTGCCCTAAACACTGAAACACCACCCCCAGCACGACACCCTACACTGCCCGAACACCACTGCACTGCCCTAAACCCTGAAACACCACCCCCAGCACGACCTACACTGCCCGAACACCACTGCACTGCCCTAAACCCTGAAACACCACCCCCTGCACGACCCCCTATACTGCCCGAACACCACTGCACTGCCCTAAACCCTAAAACTCTACCCCCAGCATGACCCCCTACACTGCCCAAACAACACTGTACTGCCCTAAACCCTGACTCACCACCCCCCTGCACGACCCCCTACACTGCCCGAACACCACTACACTGCCCTATACCCAGAAACACCACCCCCAGCATGACCCCCTACACTGCCCAAACACCACTGCACTGCCCTAAACCCTGAAACACCACCCCCAGCACGACCCCCTACACTGCCCGAACACCAATGCACTGCCCTAAACCCTGAAACACCAGCCCCTGCACGACCCCCTACACTGCCCGAACACCATTGCACTTCCCTAAAACCTGAAACACCACCCCCAGCACGACCCCCTACACTGCCTGAACACCACTGCCCTAAACCCTGAAACACCACCCCCAGCAAGACCCCCTACACTGCCCGAATACCACTGCACTGCCCTAAAGCCTGAAACACCACCTCCAACACAACCCCCTACACTGCCTGAACACCATTGCTCTGCCCTAAACCCTGAAACACTGCCCCCAGCAAGACCCCCTACACTGCCCGAACACCACTGCACTGCCCTAAACCCTGAAACATCACCCCCAGCAAGACCCCCTACACTGCCCGAACACCACTGCCCTAAACCCTGAAACACCACCCCCAGCACGACCCCCTACACTACTCGAACACCACTGCACTGCCCTAAACCCTGAAACACCACCCCCAGCATGACCCCCTACACTGCCCGAACACCACTGCACTGCCCAAAACACTGAAACACCAGCCCCAGCATGACCCCCTACACTGCCCGAACACCACTGCACTGCCCTAAACCCTGAAACACCAGCCCCAGCACGAACCCCTACACTGCCCGAACACCACTGCACTACCCTAAACCCAGAAACACCACCCCCAGCACGACCCCCTACACTGCCCGAGCACCACTGCCTGCACTGCCCTAAACCCTGAAACACCAGCCCCAGCACGACCCCCTACACTGCCTGAACACTACTGCACTGCCCTAAACCATGAAACACCATCCCCAGCACGACCCCCTACACTGCACAAACACCACTGCACTGCCCTAAACCCTGAAAAACTACCCCCAGCAAGACCCCCTACACTGCCCGAACACCACTGCACTGCCCTAAACCCTGAAACATCAGCCCCAGCAAGACCCCCTACACTGCCCGAACACCACTGCCCTAAACCCTGAAACACCACCCCCAGCAAGACCCCCTACACTGCCCGAACACCACTGCACTGCCCTAAACCCTGAAACACCAGCCCCAGCACGACCCCCTACACTGCCCGAACACCACTGCACTGCCCTAAACCCTGAAACACCACCCCGTGCATGACCCCCTACACTGCCCGAACACCACTGCACTGCCCTAAACCCTGAAACACCAGCCCCAGCACGACCCCCTACACTGCCCGAACACCACTGCACTGCCCTAAACCCTGAAACACAACCCCCAGCACGACCCCCTACACTACCCGAACACCACTGCACTACCCTAAACCCTAAAATACTCCCCCAGCACGACCCCTACACTACCCGAACACAACTGCACTGCCCTAAACCCTCCAACACTCCCCCAGCACGACCCCCTACACTACCCGAACACAACTGCACTGCCCTAAACCCTAAAACACTCCCCCAGCACGACCCCCTACACTGCCCGAACACTACTGCACTGCCCTAAACCCTAAAACACTCCCCCAGCATGACCCCCTACACTACCCAAACACCACTGCACTGCCCTAAACCCTAAAACACTCCCCCCAGCATGACCCCCTGCACGACCCAAACACCACTGCACTGCCCTAAACCCTGAAACACCACCCCCAGCAAGACCCCTACACTGCCCGAACACCACTGCACTGCCCTAAACCCTGAAACACCACCCCCAGCACGACCCCCTACACTGCCCGAACACCACTGCACTACCCTAAACCCTAAAACACGACCTCCTACACTACACAAAGACCACTGCACTACCCTAAACCCTAAAACACTACCCCCAGCACAACCCCCTACACTACACAAACACCACTGCACTACCCTAAACCCTAAAACACTACCCCCAGCACGAACCCCTACACTACCCAAACACCACTGCACTACCCTAAACCCTAAAACACTACCCCCAGCAGTACCCCCTACACTACCCAAACACCACTGCACTACCCTAAACCCTAAACCACTACCCCCAGCACGACCCCTACACTACCCAAACACCACTGCACTACCCTAAACCCTAAAACACTACCCCCAGCACAACCCCCTACACTACCCAAACACCACTGTAATACCCTAAACCCTAAAACACTCCCCCAGCACGACTCCCTACACTATCCAAACACCACTGCACTACCCTAAACCCTAAATCTACCCCCAGCATGACCCCTACACTACACAAACACCACTGCACTACCCTAAACCCTAAAACACTACCCCCAGCACGACCCCCTTCACTACCTAAACACAACTACACAATTTGTTACAGGCGTTGCAACGCAGGCCTGTGGTGCTTACTGGAAGTACTTGGTGGGCTAGTTGGGCCCCAGGGACCCTCAGGATTCAAGGTGACCTAATCCCCCAACTTAAAACGCGCCACGGGCGCGTTTGCACAGTGGTGAAGGGAGGGTGCGGGGCCTCAGGTGACATGTGCGCAAACACGCACCCTTGAATCCCTGAGGGACCCTGGGGACCAACTAGCCCACCAGGTACCTTCAGTAAGCACAACAGAGTTGCATTGCAGAGAGGTGAAAAAGGTGCGTGGCCTCGGAACGCCTCTCTGCAACTCAGCTCTGTGGTACTAACTGTAGGTACCTGGGGGCTAGTTGGGCCCCAGGGACCCTCAGGATTCAAGGGGACTTAATCCCGCAACTTAAAACGCGCCACGGGGCGCGTTTGCACACGCGTTTTAAGAGGTAGTTTTAATCCCCTGCCCTATTATGTACTAGGGACTTACAGAGGAGGTCATGCTAATCACAGGGGTACCCCAACGCATAGTGTTCCCTAGTGTATGTAGGTGTTTTCACTGTATTCTAAGTGTCTTTTAGCATAGCACTGACTCTGGTTAGTCAGAGTCAGTTACCACCAGTACCCGTCTGAAAAAGTTGTGGGCACAGGATGATTTTGCAACATGGCCTCTTTCTGCTCCTCTGTTGGTTCTTTCTGCACATCTTTTGCTTCTTCCTGCACTTTTCTTCGTCTTTGTGGACTTCTGTTGCTTCTTTCTGCATTTCTTTTGCTTCTTTCTGCGCGTTTTTTCTTCTTTCTTCACATGTCCTACCTCTGTAGGCATAGTTAGAAACTAGCATTTAAAAACCTTTGAAATTCACTTAAAAATCATAGGTTTCAGGCACGTTATAGTTAGAAATTAGCATTTAAAAAACCTTTGAAATTCACTGAAAAAACCATAGGTTTCAGACACGTTATAGTTAGAAATTAGCATTTAAAAAACCTTTGAAATTCACTGAAAAAACCATAGGTTTTAGGGACAGTTATAGTTAGTTGGACATTTCACTCGTACAAAACCATAGAAATTCCCCCGTTATAGTTAGTTCAGCTAACTATAACTCGCGCCCGCAATGCACTGCTGATGACGTCACATATTACATCACTCATGACATGGTCAGTGACATCACTGATGACATCACTGATGACATCTCAAATGACATCACTGATGACATCATCCATGTGATAATTTCATGCATCTTCTCACTGTGAGAAGTTGGCCTGGCATATGCTGTCCACTAATTATAGTGGGCACCGTGCACCAGTCCAAATCGACTCTTATGGTAGGTAGGTTAAAGACAACCTTATTGAAAGCTATCCTAGTGGTAGCTATGGAGAGCAGCCTTCAGGCTAAGTCTTGAAGGAATGTAAAGCAGCTTGTTTTACCAGTCTATAATCTCTTGAGTGACCAAATGAAAGAGCACCACACCAGGTATATATTCAAAATATATGTATTTATTACTAAACACACCCCTCTAGTCTCTTTATGAGGCTAGAGTTCGAAGTACATAGGTTATAAGATCTTAAATCACAGTAATAGCACAAATACACGTTTGGGCCCTAGGGGCGTACCAAACCATATACCAATAAAGTGGTATGCGAACCACGACTGAACTAGACACTAGGCCTAGAGCCTCTAGAAGTGCTTGGACCACAAGGAACCACCCAAGGTAGTGACACAGGGGACCCACGGGAGACGCGTGCAGTGTAAATACACAACCGCGATACGCCGTTAACTTCTATGGAGAAAGTCGGGATCGGGAAAATAGAGGAAAGGGACACTTAGAAGAGGACTAGGACAAAACCCTTTGAGATCTAGGACTTTGAAGAGTCTCTACCCACGGGAGCACCGGAGTACTCGTGTTACCTCACCCAGGGAAGCCGGGTGCATAGGTGCCTTTCGGGGTCGGGTTTCGTCGTCGGTTCTTATGGCGATCTGCTGCAAAGTGCTGCTGGCGACCAGGAGAAAAGTGTCCGGGTGGATCCAAGAGTGGATCGGAGTTCTGAAGAACCTGAAAGCAGAGGGGACAGAGTCTGGGTCACTAGCCAGTGACCAGGGAGGCGATGGACAGATGCCCACCGATGTCGAGTGCTTCAGGTTTGATGACGGTCGTCTTGACTCTTCAGCCACGAGGTCCGGGAGGCGTTGTCGGCGACCAGGAGCAGGATTCGGGCTGTTGCTCGATGTCTGTCGAGTGCAGAGGTGTCGGCGACCAGATTGGACCCAACAAGCCTTGGCAACGGCAAGTCTCGAGTAAGATGTAGATCGTCGATGATGCAGACCAGCAAGGTCTGGGGAACTCACCCAGCGAGGGTAAGTGAGGGCAGGCCTGGAGCAACCAGACTGCCAAGTAAAGAAAAGATTGGCCTTCGTTAAGGGCTACTAGCCAACGGGCTAGCGACCGCGAAGGAGCCTCGTGACGCCGCACGTGGAGCTGGCTTACAGGACACTCGTGGAGTGGGGGCCAGTGATCTTCGGTGCAGGTGGTGCTGGAGGCTAGGGCTACTCGGAGCCCAAAGCACGACTTCTTGGGAGACCCAGAAGATGGTGCACTTGCAAATGTGCTCGGTGTCCAGGGGTCACGGTCTCAAGTCACCCACGATAGCCACGGGCCTCAGCTTTGCTGGGGACTCAGGGTAGCCTCGGGGAAGTCTGAGAATCCACCTCTGGTGATGCGATGACTTCGGCGTCCGACGGGAGCTTCAGTGATGCGAACCGGACAGATGCTTCTTTGGTGCCTGCCAAGCAGGGGAGTCACTCCTTGACCCCAAGGGAGATTCTTCAGTCCTCTAATCGTGAGTAGAGCGTCGAAGGTCCAGGATTCTGTTTCAGAGTTTCGTCCAGGTATAATCTAAAGTCCTAGGGACTGGGTTCCTACCTTTATTCTAAAAATAGGGGATGGACTACTCTGTGGCCCCACCTATGGGTGGGTCAGGGCAGAGGGGTGGCTACACCCCTTTCCCTTTGTCCAGTTCGCGCCAAAGCAGGGGCTGCAAGCCCCTGATCCGGTTTGAACTGGGGTATGCACAGGGACACCAAATGTGCCCCCAGTGCAGGACTTCAAAGCACCCGAAAGTGCTCCCGCCCAGCCCCAATACACATTGTCCTGTCTGGGGAGGTGGTCACACCTCCCTGGGACAGGAAACCTATTGTCCAGGCCTCCCCTGCCGGAGTTTCGTCCAGCAGCAGGAGGCCAGACTCGTGTCTGTGGCAGCAGCATCCATTTTGTGATGCCAGGGCTCTGGAAAGAAGTTACCGGACTCGTCAGAGTTAACATGCCTTTCCCTCTAGAAGGGTGGAATGCTACCCCCGCCGCCAGGATTGGCGGGGGGTAGTATTCCAAGATGTTTGACACCAAACACGACATGTTTAGGTGCAGCCATTCCATAGTTAGCATTTTACCGCGAGGATATAATGCGTTTAAGAGTATATGGTCAGGCTGCACTACAAACAGCATCAGAGATGGTCTCCGAACGCTGCAGAGGGGTCCTGCTCATGCAGGGGCACCCTCTCACATAGGAACCATGCACTCTGCCTTTAGGATTGATAAGGCCTGCCTTAGGAGTGACTGATAGGTTTATATGTGTGTATGTATTTAGTGATATAGGTAACCTATACCACAGCAAGGGGTGCATGCACCACCTTACCCAGGCTGCAGTAGCAGACCTGTGGTGTCAGTTTGGATGGCCTACCAGGGATGGCATAATACATGCTGCAGCCCCTGGCAGGCCTCTGAGGTACCTATGCCCTTGGTACATAGTATACCATATACTAGGGACTTACAAGGGCACTCCAGATCCCAATCAGTGATGTGCCTAAGGCACATGGAGACCCTTTTAAAGAGGAAACAACTAGGCTGGGGTTCTGAATAGCAGGGCCCCAGCCAGACTAATGTCGAAAACCAGTGAAGTATCAGCAAAAAGTGGGGGTACCCCTGTGAAGCAGATCCTACTCTCCTACACAACCCCCCCAAACGTAGGGACATTAAACTAACCTTGCCCAGTTAAGTCTTCATGTTCTAAGTGGAAATACCTAGAGAGTCCATCTGCATTCGCATGGTTACTCCCAGGCCTATGTTCCACTGTAAAGTCCATCCCCTGTAGGGAAATGGACCACCTAAGCAGTTTGGGGTTTTCACCCTTCATTTGTTTTAGCCATAAGAGGGGCTTATGGTCTGTCTGAACCAGGAAGTGTGTACCAAACAAGTATGGCCTCAACTTCTTCAGAGCCCAGACCACAGCAAAGGCCTCCCTCTCTATGGCTGACCAACGTTTCTCTCTAGGGGTCAGCCTTCTGCTAATAAAAGCTACTGGCTGATCCTGACCTTCTTCATTCAATTGTGACAGTACAGCCCCTACCCCCAATTCAGATGCATCAGTTTGAACAATGAACTTCTTGGAGTAATCAGGACTCTGCAGAATTGGAGCAGTGCACATGGCCTGCTTGAGGTCATCAAATGCCTTTTGACAGCTAACTGTCCACTGAACCTTTTTGGGCATTTTCTTAGAAGTTAAGTCATTCAAGGGTGTCACTATTGATCCATACCCCTTGACAAATCTCCTATAGTACCCAGTCAGGCCTAAGAAGGCTCTCACCTGAGTCTGGGTAGTGGGAGCAGTCCAGTCCATGATGGTCTGGATCTTGCTCTGCAAAGGTTGAACCTGGCCTCCACCCACAAGGTGGCCCAGGTACACAACCTGACTCTGCCCTATCTGGCACTTAGTGGCCTTGATAGTCAGGCCTGCCTTTTGCAGGGCCTGTAAAACATTCCTGAGGTGGACCAGGTGATCCTCCCAGGTGGAGCTAAAGACAGCAATATCATCTAGATAAGCTGCACTATAGGCTTCCAGTCCTGTGAGAACTGTGTTCACCAACCTCTGGAAAGTGGCAGGTGCATTTTTCAGACCAAAGGGCATCACCACAAATTGATAATGCCCACTAGGGGTTGAAAATGCTGTTTTGGGCTTTGCAGTATCAGCTAGTCTGATCTGCCAGTAGCCAGCTGTTAGGTCAAATGTGCTGAGATATTTGGCAGAGGCCAAAGTATCTATGAGCTCATCTGCCCTGGGTATTGGATGGGCATCAGTCCTAGTGACTGCATTGAGGCCTCTGTAGTCTACACAAAACCTCATCTCTCTTTTCCCACCACTGGTGTGAGGTTTAGGTACTAGGACTACTGGACTAGCCCAAGGGCTATCTGAGGGCTCAATCACTCCCAATTCCAACATCTTCTGGACTTCAGTCCTGATACAGTCCCTGACATGGTCAGGTTGCCTATAAATCTTGTTTTTAATAGGCAGACTGTCCCCAGTGTCCACTTCATGAGTGCACCAGGTGGTCTGACTGGGTGTCAGTGAAAACATATGTCTAAACTGATTGAGGACTTGCCTGCAATCAGTTTGTTGCTGGGTAGTGAGGCTGCCTGCCAAGGCTACACCATCAACTGACCCATCGTCAGGGTTCTGTGAGAGCAGGTCAGGGAGTGGGTCACTCTCTTCCTCCTGCCCTTCATCAGTAGCCATGAGCAAGCCCATGTCTGCCCTGTCTACATATGGCTTAAGTCTGTTGACATGGAGAACCCTGTGGGGACTCCTGGGTGTTCCTAGGTCCACTAAGTAAGTGACCTCACCCTTCTGCTCAACAATAGTGTGGGGTCCACTCCATTTGTCTTGGAGAGCTGCTGGGGCCACTGGCTCCAACACCCACACCTTCTGTCCTGGCTGGTAAACAGTCAGAACAGCCTTTTGGTCATGCCAGGCCTTCTGAAGTTCCTGGCTAGCCTCAAGGTTTTTGGTTGCCTTTTTCATGTACTCAGCCATCCTGGAGCGGAGACCAAGTACATAGTCCACTATATCTTGCTTTGGGGGCTTGAGAGGTAACTCCCATCCTTCCTTCACCAAGCACAGTGGACCCCTCACAGGGTGGCCAAACAGAAGTTCAAAAGGGCTGTAACCAACCCCCTTCTGAGGCACCTCCCTATATGCGAATAAAAGGCAGGGCAAGAGTATGTCCCATCTACGCCTAAGCTTTTCTGGGAGCCCTTTAATCATGCCCTTCAAGGTTTTGTTGAATCTCTCAACTAAACCATTGCATTGTGGGTGATAGGGTGTGGTGAACTTATAAGTAACTCCACACTCCTTCCACATTGCTTTTAAGTAACCAGACATGAAGTTTGCACCCCTGTCTGATACTACCTCCTTAGGAAAGCCCACTCTTGAGAAGATTCCCAGGAGGGCCCTTGCCACCACAGGTGCTGTAGTGGTCCTGAGGGGAATAGCTTCTGGGTACCTGGTGGCATGATCCACTACCACCAGGATAAACCTGTGCCCAGAGGCTGTTTGGGGATCCATGGGACCAACAATGTCAATCCCTACCCTCTCAAAGGGCACCCCCACCACAGGTAGTGGTATTAGGGGGCCTTTGTAGTGCCACCTGCTTTGCCACTGGCTTGGCAGGTTACACAGGAGCGACAAAACTCCTTACTGTCTTCAGACATGTGGGGCCAGTGAAAGTGAGGGACAATTCTGTCCCAAGTCTTGTTCTGGCCCAGGTGTCCTGCTAAGGGAATATCATGGGCTAGGGTCAATAGGAAGCCCCTGAACTTCAAAGGTATTACCAACCTCCTGGTAGCACCAGGCTTGGGGTCTCTACTCTCTGAGTACAGGAGTCCATCATCCCAATACACTGTATGGGGACCACTAGCTTTCCCAGCAGCCTCAGCAGCAGCTTGCTGTCTGAGGGGTTCAAGGGAGGGGCAGCTCTGCTGCTCCTGGCTCAGATCTGCCCTAGAAGGTCCCCCTGTCCCCAAGAACTCAACCTGTTCAGGTTCAAGTTCCTCTGGGACAGTTCCTTCTTCAGGGCTGAGATCATCCCCCTCAAGGGACTGATCTTCCTCCTGAGCCAAGGGGAAGGCACTGCCTTAACCCTACTACTCCTCCTCTTGGAAGGCACTTGGTCCATTCTTCCAGAATCCAAGGCCTGTTCAGTTTTAGACAGTTTAGCTTGTGACCTGGTCACAGCAAACACATCTGCAGGGATCCCCAGCATTTCTGCATGGGTCCTGAGCTCCACTTCTGCCCAAGCAGAAGTCTCTAAGTCATTGCCAAGCAAGCATTCGACTGGTAGGTTTGCACTTACCACAACCTTCTTAAGGCCAGTTACCCCTCCCCAGGAGAAGTTAACAATTGCCAGAGTATGGTCTGTTCTGACATTGCTAGCATTGGTCACTTGGTACATCTCACCAAGCATAACTTGCCCAGGTAGCACAAGGTCTTGTGTCACCATTGTGACACTTGCCCCTGTGTCCCTAAATGCCAAAGCCTCTCGTCCATTGATTAAAGGCTGTTGTCTGTACTTGCCCAGATTACTGGGACTCACAGTGGAGGTCACATCCATGCCTCCATCACAGACTAACACAGCCTGAGTCAGTTCCCTGACTAAGTCAGAGCCCAACTCAGTTCCCAGGGTGAACCCTACTAAACCCTTTGCTGGAGCACTTCCACCAACTGTACTAGGGGGAACAGGTGCCTTAGGGGCATTGGTGGGTGCTGGACTGGAGTCTTTGGACTTGGTGCAATCACTGGTCCAGTGGGTCTTTTGCTTACAGACCTTGCACCATGGTTTTCTTTGGCCTTTACCCTTGGTAGACTGGGAATCCCCACCAGAAGAAGATTTTTGGGGGCCTGATGAAGACTTTTGATCTTTACCCTTCTCCCCACCCTTGTCAGAGTTCTTAGCATCTTGCTTCTTGGTTTCCCCACCTTGGTTCTGTACCTTCTGCTTCACCCTGGTTCTGACCCATTTGTCTGCCTTCTTTCCCAATTCTTGGGGAGAGGTCAGATCAGAGTCAACCAGGTACTGATGCAACAGCTGGTTTTGACAGTTATTAAGAATCTGCTCCCTCATTATCAGATTATACAATCCTGAGAAGTCACACACCTTACTGCCCATCAACCAGCCTTCCAGAGCCTTGGCAGAACAATCCACATAGTCTACCCAGTCTTGAGTCTGTGCTTTTTGGGTGTCTCTGAACTTCAACCTGTACTGTTCAGTGGTTAGGCCAAACCCATCAATAAGAGCACTCTTCAAGACCTTGTAATTGTCAGCATCCTCCTCTCTAACAGTGAGGAGCTTGTCTCTACCTTTGTCAGCAAAGGAGAGCCACAAGATTGCTGCCCACTGCTCCTGAGGGACCTTCTGTACTTTACAGGCCCTCTCTAAAGCAGTTATCCATTTGTGGATATCATCCCCACTCTGGTAGGGAGGGACAATCTTGCTCAGGTTCCTATGGTCATAGGACCTTTCCCTATCTCTAGGGACATGGCTGCCACCATGGGACTCTAGTCCCAACTTTCTTCTCTCTTTAAGGAGATCTAGGGATTCTCTATCTAAAGCCAATTGCTTCTTCCTGATCTCCAGTTGAGTTTCCTCATACTGGACCAGTCTCTTTCTTCTCTCATGAGAGGATTCCCTCCTGTGAGAAGAAACAGAGCTCCCTATGGAGGTGCCAGAGTGGTTAGACTCCTGAGAAGGAGACCTAGACTTTCTGAGCACACTCATAATCCTTCCTGGGGGACAAAGGTGTGGTTCTCTAGATCCTCATCTTCATCTTCCCCAGAAGGGATTGGGTTCTCCAGGTCAGGGTCATTGTCACCCTCCTGGTCAGTTTCAGAGGGGGGCTGGGGGTAGTAGTACCCCTGGCCCCTTCCTCATCTGCTGGCCCACCCTCTGCTCCTACCCCTTCAGTCTCTGAAGACTTACTAAGATCATAAGCCACCAACAACTCCTGGAGGTGTTGGGTGGTGGGACTTTGGCCTGTCCTTAATTTCCTCACGTTACACAAAGCTCTCAGTTCCAAGAATGGGAGTGTGTCATACTTGGAGGGGGAAGCTCAATGGCTTCCTGCAGGGCATCTTTGGATCCTGCTTTTAAAGACATTACTAGTGTGGTGTGGTGTATGCACTACCTACTCTAGTGTGGCCTACTAAACTCTCTTGAGTTGTAGAAAGGGTTGTGCTATCCCTTAACACACAACTCTAAGTTCAGTAGAACTTACTGATATTCTAAGCTTAAATTATATGTACCTTAGGTACCTTTAGTGGTTTTCAGTTGATCAATTCAATTGAGATTATCTGGTAAAACAATAGCAAGCTGGAATCCCACACGCTGCACACCAATGTGAGAAGTTGGCCTGGCATATGCTGTCCACTAATTATAGTGGGCACCGTGCACCAGTCCAAATCGACTCTTATGGTAGGTAGGTTAAAGACAACCTTATTGAAAGCTATCCTAGTGGTAGCTATGGAGAGCAGCCTTCAGGCTAAGTCTTGAAGGAATGTAAAGCAGCTTGTTTTACCAGTCTATAATCTCTTGAGTGACCAAATGAAAGAGCACCACACCAGGTATATATTCAAAATATATGTATTTATTACTAAACACACCCCTCTAGTCTCTTTATGAGGCTAGAGTTCGAAGTACATAGGTTATAAGATCTTAAATCACAGTAATAGCACAAATACACGTTTGGGCCCTAGGGGCGTACCAAACCATATACCAATAAAGTGGTATGCGAACCACGACTGAACTAGACACTAGGCCTAGAGCCTCTAGAAGTGCTTGGACCACAAGGAACCACCCAAGGTAGTGACACAGGGGACCCACGGGAGACGCGTGCAGTGTAAATACACAACCGCGATACGCCGTTAACTTCTATGGAGAAAGTCGGGATCGGGAAAATAGAGGAAAGGGACACTTAGAAGAGGACTAGGACAAAACCCTTTGAGATCTAGGACTTTGAAGAGTCTCTACCCACGGGAGCACCGGAGTACTCGTGTTACCTCACCCAGGGAAGCCGGGTGCATAGGTGCCTTTCGGGGTCGGGTTTCGTCGTCGGTTCTTATGGCGATCTGCTGCAAAGTGCTGCTGGCGACCAGGAGAAAAGTGTCCGGGTGGATCCAAGAGTGGATCGGAGTTCTGAAGAACCTGAAAGCAGAGGGGACAGAGTCTGGGTCACTAGCCAGTGACCAGGGAGGCGATGGACAGATGCCCACCGATGTCGAGTGCTTCAGGTTTGATGACGGTCGTCTTGACTCTTCAGCCACGAGGTCCGGGAGGCGTTGTCGGCGACCAGGAGCAGGATTCGGGCTGCTGCTCGATGTCTGTCGAGTGCAGAGGTGTCGGCGACCAGATTGGACCCAACAAGCCTTGGCAACGGCAAGTCTCGAGTAAGATGTAGATCGTCGATGATGCAGACCAGCAAGGTCTGGGGAACTCACCCAGCAAGGGTAAGTGAGGGCAGGCCTGGAGCAACCAGACTGCCAAGTAAAGAAAAGATTGGCCTTCGTTAAGGGCTACTAGTCAACGGGCTAGCGACCGCGAAGGAGCCTCGTGACGCCGCACGTGGAGCTGGCTTACAGGACACTCGTGGAGTGGGGGCCAGTGATCTTCGGTGCAGGTGGTGCTGGAGGCTAGGGCTACTCGGAGCCCAAAGCACGACTTCTTGGGAGACCCAGAAGATGGTGCACTTGCAAATGTGCTCGGTGTCCAGGGGTCACGGTCTCAAGTCACCCACGATAGCCACGGGCCTCAGCTTTGCTGGGGACTCAGGGTAGCCTCGGGGAAGTCTGAGAATCCACCTCTGGTGATGCGATGACTTCGGCGTCCGACGGGAGCTTCAGTGATGCGAACCGGACAGATGCTTCTTTGGTGCCTGCCAAGCAGGGGAGTCACTCCTTGACCCCAAGGGAGATTCTTCAGTCCTCTAATCGTGAGTAGAGCGTCGAAGGTCCAGGATTCTGTTTCAGAGTTTCGTCCAGGTATAATCTAAAGTCCTAGGGACTGGGTTCCTACCTTTATTCTAAAAATAGGGGATGGACTACTCTGTGGCCCCACCTATGGGTGGGTCAGGGCAGAGGGGTGGCTACACCCCTTTCCCTTTGTCCAGTTCGCGCCAAAGCAGGGGCTGCAAGCCCCTGATCCGGTTTGAACTGGGGTATGCACAGGGACACCAAATGTGCCCCCAGTGCAGGACTTCAAAGCACCCGAAAGTGCTCCCGCCCAGCCCCAATACACATTGTCCTGTCTGGGGAGGTGGTCACACCTCCCTGGGACAGGAAACCTATTGTCCAGGCCTCCCCTGCCGGAGTTTCGTCCAGCAGCAGGAGGCCAGACTCGTGTCTGTGGCAGCAGCATCCATTTTGTGATGCCAGGGCTCTGGAAAGAAGTTACCGGACTCGTCAGAGTTAACATGCCTTTCCCTCTAGAAGGGTGGAATGCTACCCCCGCCGCCAGGATTGGCGGGGGGTAGTATTCCAAGATGTTTGACACCAAACACGACATGTTTAGGTGCAGCCATTCCATAGTTAGCATTTTACCGCGAGGATATAATGCGTTTAAGAGTATATGGTCAGGCTGCACTACAAACAGCATCAGAGATGGTCTCCGAACGCTGCAGAGGGGTCCTGCTCATGCAGGGGCACCCTCTCACATAGGAACCATGCACTCTGCCTTTAGGATTGATAAGGCCTGCCTTAGGAGTGACTGATAGGTTTATATGTGTGTATGTATTTAGTGATATAGGTAACCTATACCACAGCAAGGGGTGCATGCACCACCTTACCCAGGCTGCAGTAGCAGACCTGTGGTGTCAGTTTGGATGGCCTACCAGGGATGGCATAATACATGCTGCAGCCCCTGGCAGGCCTCTGAGGTACCTATGCCCTTGGTACATAGTATACCATATACTAGGGACTTACAAGGGCACTCCAGATCCCAATCAGTGATGTGCCTAAGGCACATGGAGACCCTTTTAAAGAGGAAACAACTAGGCTGGGGTTCTGAATAGCAGGGCCCCAGCCAGACTAATGTCGAAAACCAGTGAAGTATCAGCAAAAAGTGGGGGTACCCCTGTGAAGCAGATCCTACTCTCCTACACTCACACCCTAATATAGCTTTTGATACACCCACTCTAAATTACAGACTGCCATTCTCAAAACCATACACACTCCAATACCAATAACTACATACCCACTCACTGATTCTTAGGTCTACACACACACACATCTACTCACTCACCCGTACAGTCACTCATACTTACAGTCACTCAGTACAGGACTATCATATGCACTCATACACCTATATAAACACTCACACACCGCCACCCATCCATAGAGGTACTCACACACCTAGTCAGTCATGCAAAAAATTAATCACACACCCATTTACTCACCTATACAGTTATACACACACCAGCTCACTTACTCATACAAATACTAGCACATTCTTACGCTCTTATACAATAACTGATACAAGCACACACGCATCCATACAGCCACTCTCACAATCACACACTCTCACTTATAGCCATTTAAATACTCTAACACACATATATACTGCCTTTTACATATGTAGTTACTCGCACATGTACCACTGAGATATACATTCACTCACTAACACACCCATACACACACTCACCCACCCAAGCAGTCCATCACAGATGCACTCTTGAAATCATGCACCCAGTGAATCACCCACTCACACATCTATGTACAGAGTCACACACACCCCACCCACACAAACACTCAGGCAGCCATACAGATACTCAGAGAACCAATCAATAACCCATATAGACACTCATCTAGCTATTCGCAAATCCATGCATCCACTTACACACCAACAAACAGACGGGTACAGACATTCACACAGTTTAGTCACTAACCCATGCATTCAGTAAGATACGTTTAATCACTCACTTGTAGAGTCAGTCACGCACGTACTAAATCATCCATTCAGACACTTAAACACCCACTCATTCTTCAATACGCCTTTCCCTATATATATTAAACATATTTAAACTTTACAGAAACACACAGTCACTGGATGATGTCATCAGTGATTTCATTTGAGATGTCATCAGTGATGTCATCAGTGATGTCACTGACCATGTCATGAGTGATGTAATATGTGACGTCATCAGCAGTGCATTGCGGGGCGCGAGTTATAGTTAGCTGAACTAACTATAACGGGGGAATTTCTATGGTTTTGTACGAGTGAAATGTCCAACTAACTATAACTGTCCCTAAAACCTATGGTTTTTTCAGTGAATATATATATATATATATATATATATATATATATATATATATATATATGTATGTATATATGTATATATTATCTACTGGCGGTTGCCAGTAGATAGTTATAGTTAGGACCACGTTTCCATAGGAAAAGCATTTTTGATGTGCTTATAACTTTGGCGTCGTTTGACGAATCTTTACGAAATTTTCCAAAAAGTGCCTCTTTTCAGGTTAGCTCCTATCCTAAAAGTTCGAGGGGATTCGTCAAGGGGGGGCTAAGAAAAAAGGGGGGTCCCAAAACGTGTTTTCTCCATGCAATTTCCATAGGAAACTTTAGTCAAGGCTACAGGTCAAACTGCTGAACGGAATTACACCAAATTTGGCAGAGAGAAAGGTCTTGGTCCAGAAAGCATGCTTTTGTTTAAATGGGGTAAATCCGTTCAGTAGTTTTAGAGAAATATCACATTTTCCAGATATCGATATTTAAGAATTCTGACATCTTATTGGCTGAGGCGTTACGAGCACGAGCTTGCGGCTGATTGGCTGCGAACTGTTGAAACTAGGAAGTGTTGGCAGCCATTTTGTGATTCAGGACGTCAGCTCACAACTCTCCCTCTACAAGGCATCAGGTCCATAGTTCTACCTCTGCGAGGCAACACTACAAATATACCGCAGCTCTGTGTGTGCGAGATACCCCTTTCACGGTCCCTCTCCCCACATCACCAGCTCGCGGCTATGCCTTTAGAAGCCAGTCCGTCGCCTCGCAGCTCTGCGACTGCCAGCTGTCAGCCATTTTGTGAGTCAGTCCGTCAGCTCACATCTCTCCCTCTAAAAAGCATTGGATCTGTAATTCTACCTCTGCTAGGCAATACTGAAAATATCCCACAGGTCTGTCTGTGTGAGATACTCCTTTTATACTCCCTCTCCCCACATCATCAGCTCGCGGCTATGCCTTTAGAAGCCAGTCCGTCGGCTTGCAGCTCTGTGTCTGCGAGCCATAGGGCCCACAGCTCTACCTCTGTGAGCCACCTAGTTAGCTCGTAGCTGTGTCTGTGCTAGCAGGCCCGTCGGCCCGTTACTCTCCCTCTGCGAGTTAGCCTGTCGGGTTGCAGCTCAGAGGGCTCGCAGCTGTATGTCTGTGAGCCAGCCCGTTAACTGATAGCTGTGTCTCTGCTAGCAGGCGTGTTGGCCCGTTGGTCTCCCTCTGCGAGTCAGACCACAGCTCTCCCTCTGCGAGTCAGTACAGTGCTGTGCTTTTGCGAGCCAATGGCTCGTAGGTCTCCCTCTGCGAGCTGAGCCCACGGGCCGCAGCTCTTCCTCTGCGAGCCTGCCCGACGGCCCGCAGGTGTCCCTCTGCTAGCCGAACCACAGCGGACACTCTGCGAGCCGAAATTGGGAATATAAGGCGGCTCTAAAAAGAGCCCTTGTGTTTATTAGTTGGAGCTACATATAAGTGCGGATGCACAGCTTCAGGTTAATCAGGAAAACTCGGTTTCCCTCATCGGTGAAGTGTACTCCATCACTTCTGTAGATATCAGCCATATCAAAACGTATGTTGTTGTTGTAGCTCGACCCCATTCTATGGTCTCTGAGGAATGCAGACACAGCTTTGTTGACATTCTTCCTAGATTTTTCAATCTTATGACAAAATTGGTTTGACCATTTCCACTTCTGTCTTTGGCATATATTGGAATATACAAAGACAGTTTGAGGCTAAAGTAACATCAATTGTCCAAAGGTGTCCTTCATAAGCATTTCCAAACCTACCCCAGTCAATGTGCCTAGGTCGTTACCACCACAGTGCACAATCATGAGATCAGGGTGTTGGAGATGCAAACAGGTTTTAACCAAAGGGAGCAATTGGTGCCACTTCAATCCTCTCTGTGCAAACCATTTAATGTGCACATTTTGTAAACCTAGGTCTAAGTCAATACGTCTCTGTTCTGCATACCTCTTGCAACAGAAAACATAGCTATGTCCTACAATCCACACTAGCATTTTGAAGGTATGGCTAGAAGATATGGATAAATGTCTGTAGCTCATGCAGTCCGTTCGTAGAATGAGAGATATGTTTAAACATGGGGAACTACTTTTTTTTTCACATACAAAACATTAACCAATTGGGAGATGAAATGTATTGTGTCCTAAAAAGTAGGGTGTATTTTAGTTTTGATGAAAAGCATCTTTGTGATTGGTTAATAAAAAAGGAGTTTATACCTGGAGTACATATTATAGGATGAAATTTGCTCAGCTCAACCACGGCTGCTAATTGTATTAGGAAGGTGCAGTTCAAACTTGAAAGAATGGTGAACTTTTGACCTGCAGATGCCGTTAAATGTTGGAGAAAATGTGGCAAAAAATATATCGGTAGGTTTAAAAAAATGATGAACTTTTAACCTGCACATGTCGTAGAATGTTCTAGAAAGTGTTGAAGACACAAGAAAGGGAGAAACCCTGTAAGTATGATAATGGGGACGGGGTAACTACAAGAAACAAACAAACAGTCCCTAATGTAGTTGTCCGGATCATGTGTTGTGTCAAAAAACTACAGTAGCATAACTCATTACATATATACACATTCAATCAATCCAAAACACACACAAATAAAATTAGTAAAATTCAAGATATCCAATTTATTCAAAATCGTTATTTAAAATTTTTGTTAAAAACATTTCATGAATTTAATGTACAAAGCATAAAAACATTATGTTAAATATAATAATCAATGTCAAGGTGCAAAGTCTTAACGAAAACTACACAAAAAAAAGTCGACGCAGCGTTTCGGTGTATCTTGATGCAAACACCTTCTTCAGGACAGAGTTTTCTAACTAGAGCTAGGCGATTCCTTGATGCTTTACTAGGCATAAAGCCTTCGTCGTGATATAATTGAACTGGAAGGATACCTTTTTATATGGTATTCATAATTAATAATTGCGTTGTGTGGAGCCACCGATGAATAGAAAAAATTTATATTTTCTTGTACCAGCAATAGTTGATCAACAGCTGTATAAGATATAAATACCACTGTATGTCTTTAAACCAAATTTTTTAGAATTAGACGGAGAAAAAACTGATAGTGTTGCATTAATCTTCTTTGCAATTTGGAGGATAAAATCTCATGAAGTTCCTACGGCCTCCCTGCTCCGACATCAACGACTTCCGGGTTAGCATATGAGAGTGTGAGAGAG
>CAWUFW010029389.1:0-19197 GCA_963921515.1 Calotriton arnoldi | reverse complement strand
CAATGGGCCGGCCGGAGGCACCGATCGGTCCATTGCGGTTCAGCACGCGCACAGGGCTCAGCGCGTACCCGCACACATTGAAGGCAATGGGCGGCCGGAGGCTCCGATCGGTCCATTGCGGTACAACGCATCACTGTACATGTGACTGGCATAGGTCAGCATGCCTGTCTCAGATGGACATATGCCAGCCACAGATAGCTCCCCAGGGAGTGAGGGGCACACCTACATCACGACAGCCTGTCCAAACCTTATCATAAGGCATGTAAGGCTGCATTTCCTATTGTGTGTATGTTGGTGTACATGTTGTCCTGTGGGTGTCACCTGTGGGCAGCCACCCCCAGGCTGTGCACGTGTTCATGGGGACAGGATCCTGGGTGTTACGTGTACGTGACCACTGTGATGTGCAACTGTTCATATCTGTGCATGTGTCATGGTCACATTTCACAGTGGTGTTTGTGTATGTCATGTCACATACCCGTGAGTCCCATGTGGGACGGTATGTTTGAGCCAGGGTGTCCCAGTGGCACAATAGTGATGGCCCTCCACAGTCTTTGTGCATGTAGTGTTTACAATGTCTCTGATTTCATGTGCACAATGGGAGACAGTCTCCACATCCACGTTGTGTGTGCATGGACTCTGATGTTGTGCGTGTGTGTCACAGACGTCCATGTCTGTCCTGCCATGGCAAGTGTGGCCACTACCTGTGGGGGTCATGTTTGTTTTGCTGTGGTGTACACATGATACTCCAGGTGATGCCAGTGTCCATGTGGCATTACAGGGTCCCTGGGAATGTACCTGTCGTTGAGCTGTGGTGCCTGGGGCACATCTGTCCTCACATGTCACTGTGGGGGGTGACTGTGACACGGCATCATGATATCCAATGGAGCCAACCTGGGACAAATTGATGCCACCTGTAGGACCGTGTTGACAGATGTTGGCCATGTATGTACCATACATGTCCTTCCGGTACTGCACACGTCTATGTGGTTGTGCCTCATGATGATGTATGTTGGGATCTTGAGTGTGTTCAATGCCGCATATGTGGGGTGACTGACGATCTTGCTTACTTCTCCTCTGCACTGCAGGGCTCCTGCTGTCCATCGGCCATTCCCAGACCTGGCAACGATGGTGGAACGGGACAGCATCCGACGGTACCGCTTCACCAGGCAGCTGATTGAGGATTTGGCAGTGCAGTTGTCCCCACATTTGCAGCCTGGCCGGCCGTATCCTACAGCGCTGACCCCCAAGGTGAAGGTGATGGCAGCCCTACACTTCTTTGCCACCGGTACCTTCCAACATACTGTGGCGTCTGCTGGTGAGGATGTCACAGACCATGTTCAGCCGTGTGCTCCGCGATGTTTTGGCGGCAATGTTGCTCTTCCTGAACCGGTACATCTATTTCCCTAGACTGCGACGACTCACTGACGTGAAGAGTGACTTCTATGCCCTGGGGAGGATGCCGCATGTCATTGGCTCCATTGATGGGACACATGTGGCTTTGGTACCACCACAGGCCCAGGAGCAGGCCTACAGGAACCGCAAGCACTACCACTCGGTCAATGCACTGGTGGTGTATGTCTTGCAGACATGACCATCACACACGTGTGTGCCCGTTTCCCTGGTTCAGCACACGATGCCTTTGTGATGAGGAGTAGTCGCATCCCCAGGATGATGGCACAGATGCAGAACCAGCGTGCCTGGCTTGTCGGTGTGTACTGACTTTGTGCCATTGTGTGTGATCTGATCTGTAGTATTCCGCCCACTTTTCCAAGTCAGCTGATGTGCACTTGTCTGTCCGTAGGTGACTCGGGATACCCCAACATGCCGTGGTTGCTGACACCCCTCAGGAACCCTGTGACACCTGCCCAGATGCGCTACAATGAGGCACATGGTCGGACCAGGAGAGTGATTGAGCGGACCTTTGGTCTCCTGAAGAGCCGCTTCCGCTGCCTGGACAAGACCGGAGGGTCCCTCCCATATGCCCCTGCGAAAGTGTGCAAGATTATCATCGTCTGCTGCATGCTCCACAACCTGGCAGTGCGGAAGGAGTTGCCTCTCATCCAGGATGACGATGACCAACATCCGCCACCTGTGGAGGATCCTGGCCTGGACCACGATGCCAGTGACGATGATGATGATGATGGTAGATGTCCGCACACAGCTCATCACCAACTTCTTTAGCTGAATGTGAGTATCCTGAGGTGTCATGTGAATGATGTGAGTTGGCATGATGTGTGTGGGTGGGGCTCTGGCGCTGTTGGAGTGTGTCCATGGGCTACTTGACTGGATGTGTGTTGCGATGTGTGGTTACAGGTGGGCTGTACTCCCCAACAGTGTTGACATGCTAACTTGGTTCTGGGTGGGTATCTTGTAACATGTATTGTGCATGAGTTTTGCTGTTCTGTCCTGTACTGCCATTGCTTTTGACTGTGTGTCATTTCTGTCCTTCACAGGGTACTTTCAGATTCGTTTGGTCAACTGTGTCCACCGACGAGCGTGATTGCACATCCAGGCTGGTAGCTGTTGTGTCCCTACAGGTGATGTGCGCCACACCCATGGACTTCCTTCCGTCTACAGTTGTTGACTGTGTGCCCGCTACCAGGTGGGGTTACCTTGCATCTGTAGTGGTTACGGCATGTTGCTACTGTGTAATAAACCTGTGCTTCACTTAGTGATGTGCGTTGTCTGTGGTCACACATTTGACTGCCATTTGCTTACTGCACCTGTGGGCTACTTGACTACAACTGGGAATGGGTGTGGTGTCTGTGCATTGCACCGTCTTCCCTGGCAACATCAGTGTAGGCAATGAGTCAGATGGCCTAGGTGTGTATGTGTTGTGTAGCCCTGGTGGTGTGTCTCCCTCATATGTGTCACGTTGCCTTTACTCACATGCCTGTGTTGTCCTTGCTGTTGCAGTTCGCATACACAGTGTAATTTTGCAGTTCATCATCCCCATAACAGCACCCATGTTGGAATCACGACAGAGGCAAGTATGGTGTATTAGTGTGTTTATTGTGATACATTTGTGTTAATAGTGCATAGGATGGGTTGTGCTGTACATGAATCTTGCAATCCCAAGTTCCTAGGTGAATTGAAAGTCCGGGTAGACAGGATCCCCAGTATCGGGGCCACAGTTGTCTGACACATTGGTCCAACTTGTACTCCCCCATGCAATGTGTGGGAGTAGTGTTGCCGTCAACAGGGTGAACAGTCTGTGCACAAAGGCGAACATCCAGAACAGGTTCAGGCTTCCTGGGAGTTGCGCTTGGCCATCGGCCTCTCACTTTCCCCTCCTCGGACGACCCCTCTTCTTGGGGGGCCCTCAAGTGCAGGCTGCTGCGGTGCAGGGGACTCTCCGCCAGAGTCCTCCTCCCTCCCTGTGGCAGTTGCAGTTTGTTCGGCACCAGATGTTGTTGGCACACAGGGAGGTGTGGACTGGTTGCTGTTCATCTGGCGGAGGCATTGTAAAATGTCCCTGTGCACCGCCGTCATCTCATGCAGTACATCCCACTTGGACTCCACGCGGGACATGTGTGAGTCCACACGGGACATGTGTGACTCCACGTGGGACATGTGGGAGTCCAAGCGGGCATGATGGGCAGCCTGCTGCTGTTTGATGTCTCTGAGGAGCCCCACTACCTGGCTGAGCTCTCCGGTGCTGGACTGGTACGCATCAGCTATGCGTACCAGTTGTGGGTCGTCATGCACACCAGCAACGTCTGCAAGCAGCGACCTCTGTCTCCCACCCCTCCCACCACCCCTGCTGACATGTGCAGTGTGTGCAGTTGCACGCACAGATAACCCTGGTCCACCTTGGGGGTTGGTGGTGGTGGTGGTGTCCATGGCCCCAGGTTGGTCCAGGGTCACTGCGCTGGTGTTGCTCCTTATTCTGTCCATGTCGGCAGGGATGGTATTCGTGGTGACAGTCGTTGTAGGGGTGGGTGCAGGGAGTGCAGCTGGTGGTCCTGCTGGTGCTGCAGCTGGTGGTCCTGCTGGTGCTGCATGTTGACTTGCACCGGATGTGCCAGGTTGTTCATCGTCCGAGGAGGACAGAGGCTGTACGACGCCAGTGAGCTCGGCATCCTCTTGAGCCTGGGACTGGGACTCCTCAGCGTCTGCTGCTGTGTCCCCATCATCACCTGTTTTGGGAGACACAAACAATGTATGTCATGTTTCTGCAGGCATCAGTGGTTGACACACATGACAGTTGTGACTGTGCCTCTGGGTGCGGGCCTGTACATTGCATTGTCCTAAGTCGTCACAGTCAGGGGTTGATATTGGTGTGGCACATTGTCCTGCATTATTTGGGCATTTCTATGTATTTTCTGGGGTGTGAACATGGTCTGCATTGCTTGTGTTTGGTTGACAGCCAGACCTCCTTCCCACCCAGCCAGCCAGTCAGTTATCCCACCATGGAACGTGCTTGCGTTGCAGGGAGTGGAAGTTGTCTCTCAGGATGTCAGTCAGTGGTGTCCTGCTGTTTGTTGGTGCACAGTTGGCAGCAGGGCCTTGTGCTCCCCACAGCAGTAGCCAGTGTCAGCCATCTTGTGAGTCCTTCTCCACTCCCTGTGATGTGAGCATGGTTCAGGGTGGTGTTGATGGGACAGTTGTGGGGGTGAGCTATGTCTGTGACTACGACTCCCATCATGCCATTGCCTCCACCCCACTTGCCAGCATTCCCATACTTACTTGCTTTTGTGTGGAGTTCAGTGGGTGTGGGTGTGAGGGCAATGGCAAGATGGCTGACAGTGGTGTCCTGCTGTTGGTTGGTGTGCAGTACCCAGCATGCCCTTGTGCTCCCCACGACACAGCAACAGTGTCAGACATCTTTGATGGGCCTTTCCACTCTCTGTGGGATGTGCATGCGTGAGTGTGAGCTTGCTGGGCCATGTGGTGGGGGATGTAGGGCTGTGAGTACGACTCCCATCATGCTATTGCCTCCACCCCCTTCCCAGCATGCCCATGCTTCCTTCCTTTTGACTCTGCTTCCCTGTGGGTTGGGCTGGCTGTGCTGACAGGATGGCTGGGAGTGTTGTCCTGGCAGTTGTTTGGCTAAGAGTCCCAAGAGTGTCCCTGTGCTTCACACAACATAACCCAGGGTGGTGGTGCTTTGTGGGATCTTGTGTTAGGATGGAGGGCATTGCATTCTACCAGGTGGGTACTGTGGAGTTTGTGTTGGGGAGGTGTGAGGGGAGGTGCTGGTGACTATAGTCAGTGCTGCAAGTCCCCCTTCCCACCCAGCCAGCCAGATATCCCACCATGGAACGTGCTTGCATTGCAGGGAGTGTAAGTTGTCTCTCAGGATGTCAGTCAGTGGTGTCCTGCTGTTTGTTGGTGCACAGTTGGCAGCAGGGCCTTGTGCTCCCCACAGCAGTAGCCAGTGTCAGCCATCTTGTGAGTCCTTCTCCACTCCCTGTGATGTGAGCATGGTTCAGGGTGGTGTTGATGGGCCAGTTGTGAGGCTGAGCAATGTCTGTGACTACGACTCCCATCATGCTATTGCCTCCACCCCCTTCCCAGCATGCCCATGCTTCCTTCCTTTGACTCTGCTTCCCTGTGGGGTGGGCTGGCTGTGCTGACAGGATGGCTGGGAGTGTTGTCCTGGCAGTTGTTTGGCTAAGAGTCCCAAGAGTGTCCCTGTGCTTCACACAACATAACCCAGGGTGGTGGTGCTTTGTGGGATCTTGTGTTAGGATGGAGGGCATTGCATTCTACCAGGTGGGTACTGTGGAGTTTGTGTTGGGGAGGGTGTGAGGGGAGGTGCTGGTGACTATAGTCAGTGCTGCAAGTCCCCCTTCCCACCCAGCCAGCCAGATATCCCACCATGGAACGTGCTTGCATTGCAGGGAGTGTAAGTTGTCTCTCAGGATGTCAGTCAGTGGTGTCCTGCTGTTTGTTGGTGCACAGTTGGCAGCAGGGCCTTGTGCTCCCCACAGCAGTAGCCAGTGTCAGCCATCTTGTGAGTCCTTCTCCACTCCCTGTGATGTGAGCATGGTTCAGGGTGGTGTTGATGGGCCAGTTGTGAGGCTGAGCAATGTCTGTGACTACGACTCCCATCATGCTATTGCCTCCACCCCCTTCCCAGCATGCCCATGCTTCCTTCCTTTTGACTCTGCTTCCCTGTGGGGTGGGCTGGCTGTGCTGACAGGATGGCTGGGAGTGTTGTCCTGGCAGTTGTTTGGCTAAGAGTCCCAAGAGTGTCCCTGTGCTTCACACAACATAACCCAGGGTGGTGGTGCTTTGTGGGATCTTGTGTTAGGATGGAGGGCATTGCATTCTACCAGGTGGGTACTGTGGAGTTTGTGTTGGGGAGGGTGTGAGGGGAGGTGCTGGTGACTATAGTCAGTGCTGCAAGTCCCCCTTCCCCACCCAGCCAGCCAGATATCCCACCATGGAACGTGCTTGCATTGCAGGGAGTGTAAGTTGTCTCTCAGGATGTCAGTCAGTGGTGTCCTGCTGTTTGTTGGTGCACAGTTGGCAGCAGGGCCTTGTGCTCCCCACAGCAGTAGCCAGTGTCAGCCATCTTGTGAGTCCTTCTCCACTCCCTGTGATGTGAGCATGGTTCAGGGTGGTGTTGATGGGCCAGTTGTGAGGCTGAGCAATGTCTGTGACTACGACTCCCATCATGCTATTGCCTCCACCCCCTTCCCAGCATGCCCATGCTTCCTTCCTTTTGACTCTGCTTCCCTGTGGGGTGGGCTGGCTGTGCTGACAGGATGGCTGGGAGTGTTGTCCTGGCAGTTGTTTGGCTAAGAGTCCCAAGAGTGTCCCTGTGCTTCACACAACATAACCCAGGGTGGTGGTGCTTTGTGGGATCTTGTGTTAGGATGGAGGGCATTGCATTCTACCAGGTGGGTACTGTGGAGTTTGTGTTGGGGGGGGTGTGAGGGGAGGTGCTGGTGACTATAGTCAGTGCTGCAAGTCCCCCTTCCCACCCAGCCAGCCAGATATCCCACCATGGAACGTGCTTGCATTGCAGGGAGTGTAAGTTGTCTCTCAGGATGTCAGTCAGTGGTGTCCTGCTGTTTGTTGGTGCACAGTTGGCAGCAGGGCCTTGTGCTCCCCACAGCAGTAGCCAGTGTCAGCCATCTTGTGAGTCCTTCTCCACTCCCTGTGATGTGAGCATGGTTCAGGGTGGTGTTGATGGGCCAGTTGTGAGGCTGAGCAATGTCTGTGACTACGACTCCCATCATGCTATTGCCTCCACCCCCTTCCCAGCATGCCCATGCTTCCTTCCTTTTGACTCTGCTTCCCTGTGGGGTGGGCTGGCTGTGCTGACAGGATGGCTGGGAGTGTTGTCCTGGCAGTTGTTTGGCTAAGAGTCCCAAGAGTGTCCCTGTGCTTCACACAACATAACCCAGGGTGGTGGTGCTTTGTGGGATCTTGTGTTAGGATGGAGGGCATTGCATTCTACCAGGTGGGTACTGTGGAGTTTGTGTTGGGGGGTGTGAGGGGAGGTGCTGGTGACTATAGTCAGTGCTGCAAGTCCCCCTTCCCACCCAGCCAGCCAGATATCCCACCATGGAACGTGCTTGCATTGCAGGGAGTGTAAGTTGTCTCTCAGGATGTCAGTCAGTGGTGTCCTGCTGTTTGTTGGTGCACAGTTGGCAGCAGGGCCTTGTGCTCCCCACAGCAGTAGCCAGTGTCAGCCATCTTGTGAGTCCTTCTCCACTCCCTGTGATGTGAGCATGGTTCAGGGTGGTGTTGATGGGCCAGTTGTGAGGCTGAGCAATGTCTGTGACTACGACTCCCATCATGCTATTGCCTCCACCCCCTTCCCAGCATGCCCATGCTTCCTTCCTTTTGACTCTGCTTCCCTGTGGGGTGGGCTGGCTGTGCTGACAGGATGGCTGGGAGTGTTGTCCTGGCAGTTGTTTGGCTAAGAGTCCCAAGAGTGTCCATGTGCTTCACACAACATAACCCTGGGTGGTGGTGCTTTGTGGGATCTTGTGTTAGGATGGAGGGCATTGCATTCTACCAGGTGGGTACTGTGGAGTTTGTGTTGGGGGGGTGTGAGGGGAGGTGCTGGTGACTATAGTCAGTGCTGCAAGTCCCCCTTCCCACCCAGCCAGCCAGATATCCCACCATGGAACGTGCTTGCATTGCAGGGAGTGTAAGTTGTCTCTCAGGATGTCAGTCAGTGGTGTCCTGCTGTTTGTTGGTGCACAGTTGGCAGCAGGGCCTTGTGCTCCCCACAGCAGTAGCCAGTGTCAGCCATCTTGTGAGTCCTTCTCCACTCCCTGTGATGTGAGCATGGTTCAGGGTGGTGTTGATGGGCCAGTTGTGAGGCTGAGCAATGTCTGTGACTACGACTCCCATCATGCTATTGCCTCCACCCCCTTCCCAGCATGCCCATGCTTCCTTCCTTTTGACTCTGCTTCCCTGTGGGGTGGGCTGGCTGTGCTGACAGGATGGCTGGGAGTGTTGTCCTGGCAGTTGTTTGGCTAAGAGTCCCAAGAGTGTCCCTGTGCTTCACACAACATAACCCAGGGTGGTGGTGCTTTGTGGGATCTTGTGTTAGGATGGAGGGCATTGCATTCTACCAGGTGGGTACTGTGGAGTTTGTGTTGGGGGGTGTGAGGGGAGGTGCTGGTGACTATAGTCAGTGCTGCAAGTCCCCCTTCCCACTCAGCCAGCCAGATATCCCACCATGGAACGTGCTTGCATTGCAGGGAGTGTAAGTTGTCTCTCAGGATGTCAGTCAGTGGTGTCCTGCTGTTTGTTGGTGCACAGTTGGCAGCAGGGCCTTGTGCTCCCCACAGCAGTAGCCAGTGTCAGCCATCTTGTGAGTCCTTCTCCACTCTCTGTGATGTGCGCATGGTTCATGGTGGTGTTGATGGGACAGTTTTGGGGCGGGCAATATGTGTGACTGCGACTCCCATGATGCTATTGGCTACACTGACTTGGCCAGCATACACAGAATTCCTTCCTTTGAGTGGTCTTCACTGTGTGTTGGTGTTGTTGTGGTGGCTACATGTGTGGATGTGTTTGTTAGTTCTATTTGTGCCACTGCCTAGCTGTAGTTGTGGTTGTGTTTGTACATGTGTTGGCACAGTTGGATGTGACTTTTTTGATGGCATGTGTTGTGTTTCTCTGACTGACATACACATTTTGGGATGATTCTGTTCTGGTTGCTGTGTGATTGCTATGAGTGCATGGTTTGACTCTCCCCTTGACAGTGATGTGTGTGTGTTTTGTGGCAGTATATTGTGTACATTTGTTGTGTACTCACCAGGCTCTGGGATGTCCTCTAGTCCATATATGCTCACTGGCGGTAGGATGGCCCGCACCTTCTCCTCCCAGGGCCTGAGGTATATTGGCTTGGCAGGAGGGCCACTGCCGGTGTGTTGGCTGTTGATGTAGTCTTGCTTCAGCAGTTTCCGTACCCTCCTGCGCACGTCATACCACCTGTTCTGGATGTCGGTCTTTGTGCGCCGACATGGTGATTGGGCGTTCACCCTGTTGATGATCCTCTCCCACATCTTGGTTTTCTGCGACATGGGGGTCTGTTGGACCAATGTGCCAAACAGCTGTGGCTCTACCCTGAGGATCTCGTCTACCAGGACTTCCAATTCACAATCTAGGAACTTGTGATTCTTCTTGGGGGGCATGGTGATGGGTGGTGATGGTGAGTGATGTGTGTGTTGGTGTGCAGGTGAGGGTGTGTGAGTGTGTGTTTTGCTGGGTGTATGTGAGGTAGGTATTTGTTGGTGTGCTGCTGGTGTGTGGCTTGTGTGAGGGATGAGCTGTGGGTGTGTGGTTGCTTTCTCTTGGGTGCTGGCAGTGGAATGGCATTTGCAAAGGCTCATGGTAGTGATTTGTGTCCTTTATATAGGTGGAGTTGTGGGTGTGTCTTTGTTCTCTGTCCCCACCCCCCCAGTATTTATTGGCTTGGTAATTGCTTGTTTGGCCTTTTTTTGGGTGATTTTTCCTTTGTGTTGTTTGTGTATGTTGGAAACGTTCTTGTGACCGAGTCGGACCCTGCATTGGTCTCGTACGGTGTTTTCCGTTTCGTTCACGCTGTGTTTGTGCAGTTTTCTATGCTGCGTACGCGTCGGTCGCGGTGTTTTGTGTTGCTTCGGCTCGGTTTTGTATGCGTGTCGGTCGTACGGCTTGTCCTCCGTCCGACTCGGTCGTGGTTTTCGCGCCTTGCATCGTACTTTGCGGTTTGGAGTTGGCGTGTACGTTTCGGTCGGATTTGTTCCGGGTGCGTGTCGGTCGGTTGGATTCGCGTGTTTTTCCGGCCGGATTGCTATTTTCCGTGCGGCTCGGTCGGTCGACTTGGTTTCGTTACGTGTCGGTCGGATTTTTCGCGCCTTGCATCGTACTTGGCGTGTCGGGCGCCACGGGTACGTGTCGGTCGGTATTTTTTCCGGATCCGAGTCGGTCGGTGCTTTTTCCGGCCCGACCGGGACCGATCCTAGAATGTTAAAACCAACTTCACTAAAAGCTGCATTTTATCATTCTGAGTCCAGGCATACTAAACTCGAATTTCTACCATGTTCCCGGGGTCAGTTAGGATTATAAGCTGTAATAATCAAAACCGCCCGTTCTGGCCTAGGGAGAACAGGGTAGCCTTGCAATAGTGAAAAACGAACTAGGCTGTAATTCACTATCAGGACATGCCACACACACCCGGGCATGTCCTACCTTTCGCATACACCGCACCCTGCCCACAGGGGTACCTTGGGCCTACCTTAGGGGTGACTAACATGTAGCAAAGGGAAGGTTTAGGGACTTGCAAGTGTGTGCACTTGCCAAGTCGACATGGCAGCCCCAGGCTGCGCACAGGCTCTGCGATGGCAGGCCCGAGTTACACTTTACGGGCTGTTTGCGTGGGTGGCACAATCCAGTGCTGCAGCCCACCAACAGCATTTGGTCTATAGGCCCTGGCACTCGCAGTGCACTTTACAAGGGACTGACACATAAACCAAATAGGCCAATCATGGAAACACCAATCCATAATACATTTTATACAGGAGCACTTGCACTTTCCCACTGGACCGCAGTGAGGAAAGTGCGCAGAATCATTACACCAGCAAAAACAGAGTCAAAACCGGGAGGTCAGAAAGCAAAAGTCAGGGGAAACACGCCAAAAGATGCCAAGTCTAACACATGTCCCCTCCAGCTGAAATTAGGGAGAACTACCCAACCCCATTGGAGTTCTCTTCACTAAGGCGGAAGAACCTGGACAGACCATCTGCGTTGGCGTGTTCTGTACCAGGACGGTGTTCCACCGTAAAGTCCATTCCCTGTAGGGAGATGGACCACCTCAGCAGTTTTGGATTCTCACCCCTCATTTGCATCAACCATCTGAGGGGCCTGTGGTCTGTCTGAACCCGGAAGTGAGTCCCAAACAGGTATGGTCTCAACTTCTTCAGCGCCCAGACCACAGCAAAAGCTTCCTTTCTATGGCACTCCACCTCTGTTCCCTGGGAAGTAGTCTCCTGCTAAGGAAGACTACAGGCTGATCCAGGCCCTCTTCGTTCAGTTGTGAGAGCACCGCTCCCACACCATGCTCTGAAGCGTCAGTCTGCACGACAAATTCCTTGGAGAAGTCAGGTGCCTTGAGCACGGGCGCCGTGCACATGGCTGCCTTCAGGGCATCAAAAGCTTTCTGGCAGGACTCAGTCCAGATCACTTTCCTGGGCTGCCTCTTAGAGGTCAGCTCTGTTAAGGGGGCAACGATGGTGCCATAGCCCTTAACAAATCTCCTATAATAGCCTGTGAGACCTAAGAAGGCTCTCACCTCTGTCTGGGTCTTGGGGGCTCCCAAGCCAGAATGGTGTCAATCTGGGTTGTAGGGGCGCCACCTGCCGCTTCCTACCTGGTGTCCCAAGTACACCACAGAACCCCTGCCCGATCTGGCACTTACTGGCCTTGATCGTGAGGCCTGCTCCTTGCAGAGCCCTCAACACTTTCTCAAGGTGCTGTACATGTTCTTCCCAGCTGGAACTGAACACAGCAATGTCATCCAGGTAGGCGGCACTGAAATCCTCCAGCCCAGCCAACACCTGATTGACCAACCTCTGAAAGGTGGCAGGGGCATTCTTCAACCCAAAGGGCATCACCCGGAATTGGTAATGACCTTCTGGGGTTGAGAATGCTGATCTCTCCTTGGCCCCATCGGTTAAGGCAATCTGCCAGTACCCAGACGTCAAATCAAACGTGCTGAGGAACCGGGCAGCTCCCAACCGATCAGCGAGCTCATCAGCTCTGGGGATGGGGTGCGCGTCAGTCCTGGTGACGGCATTGAGCCCACGGTAGTCCACACAAAACCGGAGTTCTGGAGTGGCACCGGGCGCCGCAGCCTTTGGGACCAAGACCACTGGGCTGGCCCAAGGACTGTGGGAGTGGCTCAATCACCCCTAACGCCAACATCTTAGAGACCTCCTCCTTGATGCTGGCTCTGACCCGGTCAGTCAACCTGTAAATCTTGTGCTTCACAGGATGGCTGTCACCAGTGTCCACGTCATGGGTACACCAGTGAGTAACACCGGGGGTCAGAGAGAACAGTGGGGCGAACTGTCCCAACAACTGGCGACAGTCCCCCTGCTGCTCCTGAGTCAGAGTAGGGGAGAGGATCACACCCTCTACTGACCCATCATGCTCCTTGGTAGACAGAAGGTCAGGGAGAGGCTCACTCTCCTCTTCCACCCCATCATCTGTCGCCAAGAGCATACTCACTCGGACCTCTCGAAGTGGGGCTTGAGGCGGTTCACGTGAAGGACCCTCAACGGGTTCCTTGGAGCCTGCAAATCCACCAGGTAGGTGGACGTCACTTTTGTGCTCCTTTACCTCATATGGCCCAGTCCACTTGTCCTGCAAGGCACAAGGTGCCACTGGGGCCATGACCCACATTTCTGCCCAGGTTGAAATTCGACCAGAGTGGCATTCTGGTCATACCATCTCTTCATTTCTTCCTGGCTTGCTTCTAGGTTCGCCTGAGCGAGTTTTCCTGAAGCGGGCAGTTTGGTTTCTAAAGGCCAGCATGTAGCTAAATACATCCTGGGGAGTGTTCCTGGGAGCCGCCTCCCAGCCTTCCTTTACCAAACTCAGAGGTCCTCTGACAGGGTGGCCATACAGGAGCTCAAAGGGGCTGTACCCAAGAGACTTCTGAGGCACCTCCCTGTATGCAAAGAGTAGGCATGGCAAGAGGACGTCCCACTTACGCCTCATGGGTTCTGTTAGACCCTTGATCATGCCTTTCAAGGTCTGGTTGAATCTCTCCACCAGACCGTTTCCTTGTGGGTGGTAAGGAGTGGTGAACTTGTAGGTTACACCACACTCCTTCCACAGGGATGTCATATACTTCGATATGAAATTGGTCCCCTATCAGAAACCACCTCTCTGGGGAATCCCACACGGGAAAAGATCCCCATTAACGCCCGGCCCACCACTGGCGCCGTCGTTGTCCTGAGAGGGATTGCCTCCGGGTACCGGGTGGCATGGTCCACCAAGACCAGGATGTACCTGTTGCCCATGGCTGTCTTGGGATCCAGTGGCCCCACAATATCCATCCCTACCCTTTCAAAGGGTGTTCCAACAACAGGAAAAGGTTGGAGAGGAGCTTTGACCTTCCTCCCACTCTTACCACTTGCCTGGCAAGTTTGGCAAGACCTACAGTGTGCATCTGACTGCCTTCGCATTTGGGGCCAAAAGAAGTGGGTGACAAGCCTGTCAAAGGTCTTGTCCTGCCCCAAATGTCCTGCCAAAGGCACGTCATGAGCCAGACCCAGTAGGAAGGTCCTGAAGCGCTGGGGTACCACCAGCACACGGGCTGACCCAGGCTCAGCAACCTTAGGCTCACTGTATAGGAGACCACTCTCCCAGTAGATCAGATGTGACCCGGACTGATTGCCAGCTGCCTGGTCTGCAGCCTGCCGCCGCAGACCCTCCAGAGTAGGGCACTCGCTCTGCTCCCTGCAGAACTCCTCCCTGGTGGGACCCCCTTCTGCTGCCAATGGGTCAGCTCAGAGATGTCTCCCAGTTCGGCTACTCTGCTCCCCTGTAGGCACCGGGGCGTCCCCTCGAGGTCCGCCTCCTCCCGGTCCGTGGGAACTTCGGGGGCCGGTTTCCCGCGCCCCCTGCCCTTTCTTCTTGGCAGGGACTTGGGCCACTGTTTCAGGCTCCAAGTCCTCTTGATCACCCTTCCTGGCTGCCATTGACCGAGTAGACACGCATGCCCACTCTGGCAACCCAAGCATCTCCAAGTGAGACCTGAGCTCAACCTCCTTCCATGAGGACTGCTCCAGGTCGTTTCCTAGCAGACAATCCACAGGCATGGTAGGGCTCACAACCACCCTCAAGGGACCTGAGACCCCCCATTCAAAGGGAACCTGCGCCACCATACACTGGCGCTCAGAGTTGTCGACAGCAACTACTTGGTGGAATGCTCCTGGGACTACTTGCTTCTCAGACACCAGGTGACACCGGACTGAGGTCACACTGGCTCCAGTATCTCTGAGAGCCTCTACCCTGTTCCCATTAATGGTCACCCAGGTGCTATATTTCTTCGTGTTAGGGGGCACCTGGTTTCCTGGGACCATCTCACTGTCCCCTAGTGAGACAAGGGTCATTTCTGCGGGATCCCCACCCTCCTGTGGGCACCCCTCCTCCCCAAGCGCTACACTAGCCAACACTTTGGACTGTCCACCGGTGGGTGGCTGTGTCCCCTTCGGGCACTTGGGGTCCCCTCTTAAAGTGACCTACCTGGTCACATGCATAACACTTGTGGGGGCCGGTCTCAACAGGCTTCCCTGTAGAGACCCCTTTCTTCTTATCACCGGGGGGCTGGGAACCTTTACCCTGGGTACTAGTTTGGGGCCCTTTAGAGAACTCCTGTGCTTTACCCTTGTCCCCCCCACCTTTCTGCTGGGGACCCTGCCCACCTTTGGCTGCGTCTCCCCAAACGCTTTCTTGTGGACCCTGGTACTCACCCAGCGGTCCGCTCCATAGCAAGCTTCCTGGGGTCAGTTAGCTTACTATCAACTAGGTGCTGGCGCAGATCTGCAAAACATAGACTAGACAAGTGCTCCCATGCAATCAAGTTGTAGAGCCCCTGAAAATCTGTTACACTACTGCCCTTCACCCAACCATCCAGAGACCTGCAGAACACATCCACACATTCCAACCAAGTGTTGACATCAGACTTCTTACTGGACCTGAACTGATCCCTGTACTTTTCCAGGAGTAAGACCATACTTCGTGAGAAGGGCATCCTTCATGTCAGCATAGGTGAGGTGATACCCCTTACCCAAAGCTATCAGAGCATCCCTTGCTTCTTCCGGGAAAAGTGGCCACAATCCTGCTCCCCAATTCTCCTCAGGGACCCCATTCATGTGTATGGCTGCCTCATAACCCTGAAACCACCTTTGTATGTCATCCCCTTCTTGAACTCCTTGCCTACGTTCCTGGGAATGTGCACAATCCTGTCTGCCTTTCTGAACGAATTGCTGCCACCATCTGAGCCTGACTTACTCCTAAGTTCTAGCTCCTTCAGTTCTCTCTCATGCTCTAAGAGCATCTTCCTCTCCTCTATGGCCAATCTCTTCTCCTCCCGCTCACTCTCCAGCCTGAGCTTCTGCAGCTCAAACTGCCTTGCCTCCCGCCTGTCCTCCAGCTCCTCTGGGGACAGACTGCTGCTGCCTGACCTGGCGGGTTCCCCCTACCCAAAAGCACATCTCACCCTGGAAATAGGCTCCTCCACCTCCTCACTGAGATCACCAGGCTGCCCATTGGCATGTCTGGCTGCTACCCAGGCCCTCAGCGCCTTCTGTAGCTCCTCCTTCCTTGTGAGGCCTTTAATTTGGACTTTCAGGTTTTTACAAATCGCTCGTAGCTCCTTTACGGCGTAGGATTCCAACCTATCCTCCTCAAAGATAATTTCCAGAGATGCAACGGATGATGCAATTGATTCAGGCATACAGCAAACAAATGATGGACGGAATTATGCTGGACAATGCAAACATTCTCCCCCAGTCAAAAGATCTGGGTTAAATCCATCGTTCTTTGGCCCACTACGCCGCCCCAGTTTGGACCCAGCCATATGCAAATCAGTCTTGACCCTGTGCCCCATGGGAACAGTCCAGACCGAACCTGCCAGGCCAGGTTCTCCTGGACCGGAAACAAGCATCCTGGGACCGGTTTCAGGGTATGTCACCCTTCTTCAGCCAGGCTAGCTTGAATCCAGTGGCACAGTGAGCAAGGGACCCACGTCTGGGCATACCCATCCCACTTAGGGGCGAAAAGTGTCACAGCAAACAAATGATGGACGGAATGCTGACAATGCAAACATTCTCCCCAGTCAAAAGATCTGGGCTAAATCCATCGTTCTTTGCCCAATACGCCACCCCAGTTTGGACCCAGCCATATGCAAATCAGTCTTGACCCTGTGCTCCCATGGAACAGTCCAGACCGAACTGCCAGGCCAGGTTCTCCTGGACCGGAAACAAGCATCCTGGGACCGGTTTCAGGGTATGTCACCCTTCTTCAGCCAGGCTAGCTTGAATCCAGTGGCACAGTGAACAAGGGACCCACGTCTGGGCATACCCATCCCACTTAGGGCTGGGAAAAGTGTTACAGCAAACAAATGATGGACGGAATGCTGACAATGGACAAAAGTAGTGAGTTGAAAACTGGCAAGATCAAAAATAGGCCAAAAGAGAAAAGAACCAGTATGTGGTACGTAATGGTCTGCGATATGGTAGTAGTGCACACCAATCACTGTAAGTCAAGTGCAAACACAAGTCCTATCCTCACCGCTGACCAACCAATGTTAGAAATGGGATCTCTAGTTGGCAAGGGCTTGCACCTTTGTCTCAAGTAGGGACCCTTCTTCCTAGTCAGGGTAAGGGTTGTTACACTCGTGAAGTAACCCCTGCTCACCCTCGTGGTAGCCTGGCACGAGCAGTCGGGCTTAATTCAGAGGCAGTGTGTAAAGCATTTGCACATAACCAACAGTAATACAGTGTAAGCACTACAAACGGACACCACACCAGTTTAGAAAAATAACCAATATTTTATATACTCAAGACAAGACCAATTACGACAAAAATCCACAATACTATACTTTACGAATGAATGCTTGATACGGTAACTTCTTCTTTGCAGGAATAGCACAAAAGCAAAGTTCGTGACGAGTCGGTAGCTCCGTCCGAGCCTACCGTGATGCTGAAAACCACAGAGTCTAACAGGTTCCAGCCGACCGCGTCGATGCGGGCCAGCAGAGTCGTGAACAGACTCGGTTACAGTACCTTCTCGTTGTGGCTGGTACGGAGTGTACGAGCCGGTCGGCGTTCGTCGCGGTTGCGCGTGGCAAGACGGAGCGATGCAAGGTGCGGTGTCCCTCGGTGCGGTGCAGGCAGCGGCTCGACGAGCCGTCGTGCAGACGGAGTCGGTGAGTCCAAGGCGTGCGATGCAGGGTGAGACGATGCTCGATGCGGTGCTGACAGGTTGCGATGCAGGCGACCTAGCCGGAGTCGCGGGAGCTGGCGTCGGACAGCGGTGCGAGTCGGAGCGGTGCGCCGCAGACGTGCGAGCGGTGCCCCAAATGCGGTGCGGTCTCGACTCTTGAGCCGGAGTTGCAGCGACCTCGTCTGGTCGGGTCCGGTTGGTTCAGTGAAGCGATGCGATGCGAACTCGCGGTGCCCACAGGTCACGGTGCAAGCAGCGGCTCCGATGTTGGCGGCGTCGGACGCCGCCCACGGTGAGACCAGGGTTGCGATGCGGCGCGGGCGATGCGGTCTGCGGTGCAAACAGGTCACCGGCCAGGGATGGATTCGGTTGACGGAGTCGGTTGCAGTTCCCTTCCTCTGTGGCAACTGAAACAGCTGCTCCAGAAGCGGTACCCAGAGGCTTGTGAAGTCTTTGCAGTCCCTGAGACTTCTTAACAGGAGGCCAGCTCGGTTCCAGGCCCTTGGAGATACTCAGCACAAGTTTGTAGAAAGTTCAGTCCAGTCCTTTCACTGCCCAAGACAGAAGCAGCAACTGCAGGCCAACCCAACAAAGCAACAACACAGCAAAGGGGCAGTACTCCTCCTGGCAGCTCTTCCAGCTCTTCGTCTTGGCAGGTTCCTTGATTCCAGCGAGATCTAAATTCATGGGGTCAGGGCCCCAATATTTATATCCCAAATTCCTTTGTTCTCTGAAGGCAGAGAGGCCTTTGCCTAGTCCAAACCAGTTCTGGAGCACTTTGTTGACAAGTCTCCGTCCCTTCTTTCAGTGAGTAGGCCAGGGACATCAGACGCACCACAGGAGGTGGAGCCAGCATTGTGGGAGGGAAGGCACTGTCCTATTCAGGGCCCAGGTGCGACCCCTCCCACCCATCTACATGTAGATCTTGCTATTCAGCCCTGCGCTGACTCACCCTGTCTCCCTGGCATCCCCCAGCCCCGGTCACTCACATTCCAGACAAGGAATACACAATCACCGCAGAGGCAGGCTTGATGAGTTAGACAAGAAAATACCCACTTTCTAAAAGTGGTATTTTCAAACACAGAATGTTAAAACCAACTTCACTAAAAGCTGCATTTTATCATTCTGAGTCCAGGCATACTAAACTCGAATTTCTACCATGTTCCCGGGGTCAGTTAGGATTATAAACTGTAATAATCAAAACCGCCCGTTCTGGCTCTAGTGGGAACAGGTAGTCTTGCAATAGTGAAAAACGAACTAGGCTGTAATTCACTATCAGGACATGCCACACACACCTGGGCATGTCCTACCTTTCGCATACAACCGCACCCTGCCCACAGGGGTACCTTGGGCCTACCTTAGGGGTGACTAACATGTAGAAAAGGGAAGGTTTAGGGACTTGCAAGTGTGTGCACTTGCCAAGTCGACATGGCAGCCCCAGGCTGCGCACAGGCGCTCTGCGATGGCAGGCCCGAGTTACACTTTACGGGCTGTTTGCGTGGGTGGCACAATCCAGTGCTGCAGCCCACCAACAGCATTTGGTCTATAGGCCCTGGCACTCGTAGTGCACTTTACAAGGGACTGACACATAAACCAAATAGGCCAATCATGGAAACACCAATCCATAACACATTTTATGCTAGGAGCATTTGCACTTTCCCACTGGACCGGCAGTGAGGAAAGTGCGCAGAATCATTACACCATCAAAAACAGAGTCAAAACCGGGAGGTCAGAAAGCAAAAAGTCAGGGGAAACACGCCAAAAGATGCCAAGTCTAACACA
>CAWUFW010029388.1:0-19198 GCA_963921515.1 Calotriton arnoldi | reverse complement strand
TTTTTTTTTTTTTTTTTTTTTTTTTTTTTTTTTTTTTTTCCCCCCCCCCCCCCCCCCCCCCCCCCCCCCCCCCCCCCCCCCCCCCCCCCCCCCCCCCCCCCCCCCGAAACACCACCCCTGCACCGCCCCCTACACTGCCCGAACACTACTGCACTGCCCTAAACCCTGAAACACCACCCCAGCACGACCCCCTTTACTGCTCGAACACCACTGCACTGCCCTAAACCCTGAAACACCACCCCCTGCACGACCCCCTACACTGCCCGAACACCACTGCAATGCCCTAAACCCTGAAACACCACCCCAAGACGACCCCCTACACTGCCCGAACACCACTGCACTGCCCTAAACCCTAAAACACCACCCCCAGCACGACCCCCTACACTGCCCGAACACCACTGCACTGCCCTAAACCCTAGAACACTACCCCCAGCATGACCCCCTACACTACCCGAACACCACTGCACTACCCTAAACCCTAAAATACTCCCCCAGCACGACCCCCTACACTACCCGAACACGACTGCACTGCCCTAAACCCTAAAACACTCCCCCCAGCATGACCCCCTACACTGCCCAAACACTACTACACTGCCCTAAACCCTGAAACACCACCCCTCAGCACGACACCCTACACTGCCCGAACACCACTGCACTGCCCTAAACCCTGAAACACCACCCCAGCACGACCCCCAACACTGCACAAACACCACTGCACTAAACCCTGAAACACCACCCCCTGCACGACCCCCTACACTGCCGGAACACCACTGCACTGCCCTAAACCCTGAAACACCACCCCCAGCATGACCCCCTACACTGCCCTAACACCACTGCACTGCCATAAACCCTGAAACATCACCCCCAGCACAACCCCCTACACTGCCTGAGCACCATTGCTCTGCCCTAAACCCTGAAACACTAGCCCCAGCACGACCCCCTACACTGCCCGAACACCACTGCACTGCCCTAAACCCTGAAACACAGCTCCAGCATGACCCCCTACACTGCCCGAACACCACTGCACTGCCCTAAACCCTGAAACACCAGCCCCAGCACGACCCCCTACACTGCCCGAACACCACTGCACTGCACTAAACCCTGAAACACCAGCCCCAGCACGACCCCTACACTGCCCGAACACCACTGCACTGCCCTAAACCCTGAAACACCAGCCCCAGCACCACCCCCTACAATGCCTGAACACCACTGTACTGCCCTAAACCCTGAAACACCACCCCCTGCACCGCCCCCAACACTGCCCGAACACCACTGCACTGCCCTAAACCCTGAAACACCACCACCTGCACGACCCCCTACACTGCCCGAACACCACTGCACTGCCCTAAACCCTGAAACACCACCCCCTGCACCCCCCCCTACACTGCCCGAACACCACTGCACTGCCCTAAACCCTGAAACACCACCCCCTGCACCGCCCCCTATACTGCCCGAACACCACTGCACTGCCCTAAACCCTGAAACACCACCCCCAGCATGACCCCCTTTACTGCTCGAACACCACTGCACTGCCCTAAACCCTGAAACACCACCCCCAGCATGACCCCCTACACTGCCCGAACACCACTGCCCTAAACCCTGAAACACCACCCTGCACGACCCCCTACACTGCCCGAACACCACTGCACTGCCCTAAACCCTGAAACACCACCCCCTGCACGACCCCCTACACTGCCCGAACACCACTGCAATGCCCTAAACCCTGAAACACCACCCCCAAGACGACCCCCTACACTGCCCGAACACCACTGCACTGCCCTAAACCCTAAAACACCACCCCCAGCACGACTCCCTACACTGCCCGAACACCATTGCACTGCCCTAAACCCTAGAACACTACCCCCAGCATGACCCCCACACTACCCGAACACCACTGCACTACCCTAAACCCTAAAATACTCCCCCAGCACGACCCCCTACACTACCCGAACACGACTGCACTGCTCCTAAACCCTAAAACACTCCCCCAGCACGACCCCCTACACTGCCCAAACACTACTGCACTGCCCTAAACCCTGAAACACCACCCCTCAGCACGACACCCTACACTGCCCGAACACCACTGCACTGCCCTAAACCCTGAAACACCACCCCAGCACGACCCCCTACACTGCCCAAACACCACTGCACTAAACCCTGAAACACCACCCCCTGCACGACCCCCTACACTGCCGGAACACCACTGCACTGCCCTAAACCCTAAAACACCACCCCCAGCACGACCCCCTTTACTGCCTCGAACACCACTGCACTGCCCCAAACCCTTAAACACCACCCCCAGCATGACCCCCTACACTGCCCGAACACCACTGCCCTAAACCCTGAAACACCACCCCTGCACGACCCCCTACACTGCCCGAACACCACTGCACTGCCTAAACCCTGAAACACCACCCCCAGCACGACCCCCTACACTGCCCGAACACCACTGCACTGCCATAAACCCTGAAACACCACCCCCAGCACGACCCCCTACACTGTCCGAACACTACTGCACTGCCCTAAACCCTAAAACACCACCCCCAGCACAACCCCTACACTGCCCGAACACCACTGCACTGCCCTAAACCCTAGAACACTACCCCCAGCATGACCCCCTACACTACCCGAACACCACTGCACTACCCTAAACCCTAAAATACTCCCCCCAGCATGACCTACTACACTACCCGAACACGACTGCACTGCCCTAAACCCTAAAACACTCCCCCAGCACGACCCCCTACACTACCCGAACACCACTGCACTGCCCTAAACCCTAAAACACTCCCCCAGCACGACCCCTACACTACCTAAACACCACTGCACTGCCCTAAACCCTAAAACACTACCCCCGCATGACCCCCTACACTACCCAAATACCAATGCACTACCCTAATCCCTAAAACACTACCCCCGCACATCCCCTACACTACCCAAAGACCACTGCACTACCCTAAACTCTAAAACAATACCCCCGCACGACTCCCTACAATACCCAAAGACCACTGCACTACCCTAAACCCTAAAACATGACCTCCTACACTACACAAACACCACTGCACTACCCTAAACCCTAAAAACTACCCCAGCACGAACCCCTACACTACCCAAACACCACTGCACTACCCTAAACCATAAAACACTATCCCCAGCAGTACCCCTACGCTACCCAAACACCACTGCACTACCCTAAACCCTAAAACACTACCCCCAGCAGTACCCCCTACACTACCCAAACACCAGTGCACTACCCTAAACCCTAAAACACTACCCCCAGCAGTATCCCCTACACTACCCAAACACCACTGCACTACCCTAAACCCTAAAACCCTAAAACACTAACCCCCAGCACGACCCCCTACACTACCCAAACACCACTGTACTACCCTAAATCCTAAAACACTCCCCCAGCACGACTCCCTACACTACCCAAACACCACTGCACTACCCTAAACCCTAACTCTACCCCCAGCATGACCCCCTACACTACACAAACACCACTGCACTACCCTAAACCCTAAAACACTACCCCCAGCACGACCCTCTTCAATACCTAAACACAACTGCACAATTTGTTACAGGCGTTGCAACGCAGGCCTGTGGTGCTTACTGGAAGTACCCGGTGGGCTAGTTGGGGCCCAGGGACTCTCAGGATTCAAGGTGACCTACTCCCCCAACTTAACCCGCGCCACGGGGCGCGTTTGCACAGTGGTGAAGGGAGGGGGCGGGGCCTCAGGTGACATGTGCGCAAACACGCCCTGTGGTGTGTTTTAAGTTGGGGAGTTAATTCCCTTTGAATCCTGGGGGCCAACTAGCCCACCAGGTACCTTCAGTAAGCACAACAGAGTTGCGTTGCAGAGAGGTGAAAAAGGTGCGTGGCCTCGGAACGCCTCTCTGCAACTCAGCTCTGTGGTCCTAACTGTAGGTACCTGGGGGCTAGTTGGGCCCCAGGGACCCTCAGGATTCAAGGGGACTTAATCCCGCAACTTAAAACGCGCCACGGGGCGCGTTTGCACACATGTCACCTCAGGCCCCCTCCCTTCACCACTGTGCAAACGCGCACTGGCTCTGGTTAGTCAGAGTCAGTTACCACCAGTACCCGTCTGAAAAAGTTGTGGGCACAGGATGATTTTGCAACAAGGCCTCTTTCTGCTCCTCTGTTGGTTCTTTCTGCACATCTTTTGCTTCTTTCTGTGCGTTTTTCTTCTTTCTTCACATGTCCTACCTCTGTTGGCATAGTTAGAAACTAGCATTTAAAAAACCTTTGAAATTCACTTAAAAATCATAGGTTTCAGGCACGTTATAGTTAGAAATTAGCATTTAAAAAACCTTTGAAATTCACTGAAAAAACCATAGGTTTCAGGCACGTTATAGTTAGAAATTAGCATTTAAAAAACCTTTGAAATTCACTGAAAAAACCATAGGTTTCAGGCACGTTATAGTTAGAAATTAGCATTTAAAAAACCTTTGAAATTCACTGAAAAAACCATAGGTTTCAGACACATTATAGTTAGAAATTAGCATTTAAAAAACCTTTGAAATTCACTGAAAAAACCATAGGTTTTAGGGACAGTTATAGTTAGTTGGACATTGCACTCGTACAAAACCCGTGAAATTCCCCTGTTATAGTTAGTTCAGCTAACTATAACTCGCGCCCCATAATGCACTGCTGATGACGTCACATATTACATCACTCATGACATGGTCAGTGACATCACTGATGACATCGCTGATGACATCTCAAATGACATCACTGATGACATCATCCATGTGATAATTTCATGCATCTTCTCACACCCTAATATAACTTTTGATACACCCACTCTAAATTACAGACTGCCATTCTCAAAACCATAGACACTCCAACACCAAAAACTACATACCCACTCACTGATTCTTAGGTCTACACACACATCCACTCACTCACCTGTACAGTCACTCATACTTACAGTCACTCAGTACAGGACTATCATATGCACTCATACACCTATATAAACACTCACACACCGCCACTCATCCATAGAGGTACTCACACACCTAGTCAGTCATGCAAAAAATTAATCACACACCCATTTACTCACCTATACAGTTATACACACACCAGCTCACTTACTCATACAAATACTAGCACATTCTTACGCTCTTATAAAATAACTGATACAAGCACACACGCATCCATACAGCCACTCTCACAATAACACACTCTCACTTATAGCCATTTAAATACTCTAACACACATATATACTGCCTTTTACATATGTAGTTACTCGCACATGTACCACTGAGATATACATTCACTCACTAACACACCCATACACACACTCACCCACCCAAGCAGTCCATCACAGATGCACTCTTGAAATCATGCACCCAGTGAATCACCCACTCACACATCTATGTATAGAGTCACACACACCCCACCCACACAAACACTCAGGCAGCCATACAGATACTCAGAGAACCAATCAATAACCCATATAGACACTCATGTAGCTATTCGCAAATCCATGCATCCAATTACACACCAACAAACAGACGGATACAGACATTCACACAGTTTAGTCACTAACCCATGCATTCAGTAAGATACGTTTAATCACTCACTTGTAGAGTCAGTCACTCACGTACTAAATCATCCATTCAGACACTTATACACCCACTCATTCTTCAATACGCCTTTCCCTATATATATTAAACATATTTAAACTTTACAGAAACACAGTCACTGGATGATGTCATCAATGATGTCATCAGTGATGTCACTGACCATGTCATGAGTGATGTAATATGTGACGTCATCAGCAGTGCATTGCGGGGGCGCGAGTTATAGTTAGCTGAACTAACTATAACAGGGGAATTTCACGGGTTTTGTACGAGTGCAATGTCCAACTAACTATAACTGTCCCTAAAACCTATGGTTTTTTCAGTGAATTTCAAAGGTTTTTTAAATGCTAATTTCTAACTATAACGTGCCTGAAACCTATGGTTTTTTCAGTGAATATATATATATATATATATATATATATATATTATCTACTGGCGGTCGCCAGTAGATAGTTATAGTTAGGACCTATTTTCCATAGGAAATCCGCGACATTCTATTTGAAATAACTCTCTTGCCGGTTGACGTATCTTCGCGAAATTTCCAAACTTTATGGCCCGCTCCGGTCCGCTCCTACCCTGAAAAGTCTCGGGGTGATTCGTCAAGCGGGGGCCGAGAAAAAAGGGGGGTCCCAAAACGTGTTTTCCCCATTCATTTTTCCATAGGAAACTTTAGACACGGCTACAGCCCGAACTGCTGAACGGAATTACACCAAATTTGGCAAAGAGGTAGTTCTTGGTTCAGAAAGAACCCTTTTTGTTAAATGGTATAAATCCGTTTAGTAGTTCCTGAGAAAATCAAAAGGAAAATCACATATATATCTATGGCCGCGTCGGGTCCGCGTACCCTCCCGACCACGAGCTGCATGCTAATTGGCTGTCAACACTCCAAATCAGGAAGTGTTGGCAGCCATTTTGTCCCTCGGTAGAACTGAGGGACAGAAACAAGTGCGCAAAGCGCAAAAAGCGGGCAGGGTAGAAACACCCTGACCCCCTAGGTCTGCTCAGGGGGTCCCACAAGGACCCCCTGGGCAGAAAAAAGCATTTTTTTTTTTAAATCGGCAGGATGCGCTCAGGGTGTGCAGATCCTGCCGATTAGAAAAAAAAAACAAAAGAAACAAGTGCGCAAAACGCACAAAGGGGTCAGGGTAGAAACACCCTGACCCCCTAGGTCTGCTCAGGGGGTCCCACAAGGACCCCCTGGGCAGAAAAAAGCATTTTTTTTAAAAAAAATCGGCGGGATGCGCTCAGGGTGCGCGGATCCCGCCGAGAAAAAAAAAAAAACGAAGCGCGGTCTCCCGCGCTTCGTTGTTAATTGGCCCCCGGGTGGGCCAAGTCCCGGGGGCATGCAGGGGTTTTGTTTAAATATGTGGGGGGGCCTCTAAGGCCCCACCAAGCCCCGGGGACCGTCACCCCCCGGGGCTTAAAAAAAATAATGGTGCGGAAGGGCTCTTTGCCCTCCCGCTGCCTCGGGGACCGCCACCTCCCCGGGGCTTCATTTTTAAAATTATTTAACCTGTGTGGGGGGGCTCCAGCCCCCCCACACGCCCCGGGGACCGCCACCTCCCCGGGGCACTAAGAAATTTAAAATGGGGGTCCGTTTTGGACCCCCGAAGCCCCGGGGACCACCACCTCCCCGGGGCTTTCTAGATGTGGAGAGGGGCGCCGCGCAGCCCCCCTCCTGGAGCCTGTGGTGGCCCTGGGGACCGCCACCCCCCAGGGCCGGCTCCTGCAGTGTCCCGGGGTGCCTACCCCTGGGACACTGCTGTTTGCAATGACAGGACGGGAGCCTCGCGGCTCCCGTCCTGTCATTGCAAACTTGCTTTGGATATTGGAGCGAGAGCAGGAAACCTGCTCTCGCTTCCAATATACAAAGCAAATTGCTTTCCACATGGGGAGCAGCATCTTAGCTGCTCCCCATGTGGAAAAGCAATGCCGGCTCCCTCAGGACACGGGGAGCCGGCGGGACTGTGGGGGGTTTGGGGACCCCCCCACAGTCCCCAACGAGAGGCCAGGCCCCGGGGGATGGGGTCCCCGGGGCCATAAGTGGCCAGGGAGGGGGGCCACGCAGCCCCCCCTCCCCTAAAAATTAAAAAATATATATATATTTAAAGGCCGGCCCCGGGGGATGGGGTCCCCGGGGCCTTAAATGGCCTGAGGAGGGGGGCCACACAGCCCCCTCCAAATTTTTTATTAAAAAAAAAGAGGGCTTGCCCCGGGGGATGGGGTCCCCGGGGCCAATACAGGCCCAGGGAAGGGGGGCCACGCGGCCCCCTTCCACTTTTTTAAAATTTAATTAAAAAAAAAAAAAACTCCTCAGGCCCCGGGGGATGGGGTCCCCGGGGCAAAAAGTGGCTGAGGGAAGGGGGGCCACGCAGCCCCCTCCCAATCAAAAAAAAAAAAAAAAAAAGACCGGCAATCCATGTGTGCAAACAGGCCCCGTGGCGTGCTTTAAGATGGGGAATTAAATCCCCTTCAATCCTGAGGGTCCCTGGGGGCCAACTAGCTCAACAGGTACGTCCAGAAAGCGCCACAGAGCTGCGTTGCAGAGAGGTGTAAAAAGGGGTGTGGCCTCTGTACACTCTCTGCAACGCAGCCCCCTGGCGCATACTGGAGGTTCCTGGTGGGCTAGTTGGCCCCCAGGGACCCTCATGATTCAAGGGGACTTAGTCCCCCAACCTATGGTTTTTTCAGTGAATTTCAAAGGTTTTTTAAATGCTAATTTCTAACTATAACGTGTCTGAAACCTATGGTTTTTTCAGTGAATATATATATATATTCACTGAAAAAACCATAGGTTTTAGGGACAGTTATAGTTAGTTGGACATTGCACTCGTACAAAACCCGTGAAATTCCCCTGTTATAGTTAGTTCAGCTAACTATAACTCGCGCCCCGCAATGCACTGCTGATGACATCACATATTACATCACTCATGACATGGTCAGTGACATCACTGATGACATCACTGATAACATCTCAAATGACATCACTGATGACATCATCCAGTGACTGTGTTTCTGTAAAGTTTAAATATGTTTAATATATATAGGGAAAGGCGTATTGAAGAATGAGTGGGTGTATAAGTGTCTGAATGGATGATTTAGTACGTGAGTGACTGACTCTACAAGTGAGTGATTAAACGTATCTTACTGAATGCATGGGTTAGTGACTAAACTGTGTGAATGTCTGTATCCGTCTGTTTGTTGGTGTGTAAGTGGATGCATCGATTTGCGAATAGCTACATGAGTGTCTATATGGGTTATTGATTGGTTCTCTGAGTATCTGTATGGCTGCCTGAGTGTTTGTGTGGGTGGGGTGTGTGTGACTCTATACATAGATGTGTGAGTGGGTGATTCACTGGGTGCATGATTTCAAGAGTGCATCTGTGATGGACTGCTTGGGTGGGTGAGTGTGTGTATGGGTGTGTTAGTGAGTGAATGTATATCTCAGTGGTACATGTGCGAGTAACTACATATGTAAAAGGGAATATATATGTGTGTTAGAGTATTTAAATGGCTATAAGTGAGAGTGTGTTATTGTGAGAGTGGCTGTATGGATGCGTGTGTGCTTGTATCAGTTATTGTATAAGAGCGTAAGAATGTGCTAGTATTTGTATGAGTAAGTGAGCTGGTGTGTGTATAACTGTATAGGTGAGTAAATGGGGGTGTGATTAATTTTTTGCATGACTGACTAGGTGTGTGAGTACCTCTATGGATGAGAGGCGGTGTGTGAGTGTTTATATAGGTGTATGAGTGCATATGATAGTCCTGTACTGAGTGACTGTAAGTATGAGTGACTGTACAGGTGAGTGAGTGGATGTGTGTGTAGACCTAAGAATCAGTGAGTGGGTATGTAGTTTTTGGTGTTGGAGTGTCTATGGTTTTGAGAATGGCAGTCTGTAATTTAGAGTGGGTGTATCAAAAGTTATATTAGGGTGTGAAAAGATGCATGAAATTATCACATGGATGATGTCATCAGTGATGTCATTTGAGATGTCATCAGTGATGTCATCAGTGATGTCACTGACCATGTCATGAGTGATGTAATATGTGACGTCATCAGCAGTGCATTGCGGGGCGCGAGTTATAGTTAGCTGAACTAACTATAACAGGGGAATTTCACGGGTTTTGTACGAGTGCAATGTCCAACTAACTATAACTGTCCCTAAAACCTATGGTTTTTTCAGTGAATTTCAAAGGTTTTTTAAATGCTAATTTCTAACTATAATGTGTCTGAAACCTATGGTTTTTTCAGTGAATTTCAAAGGTTTTTTAAATGCTAATTTCTAACTATAACGTGCCTGAAACCTATGGTTTTTTCAGTGAATTTCAAAGGTTTTTAAATGCTAATATCTAACTATAACGTGCCTGAAACCTATGATTTTTTAAGTGAATTTCAAAGGTTTTTTAAATGCTAGTTTCTAACTATGCCAACAGAGCTAGGACATGTGAAGAAAGAAGAAAAAACGCACAGAAAGAAGCAAAAGATGTGCAGAAAGAACCAACAGAGGAGCAGAAAGAGGCCTTGTTGCAAAATCATCCTGTGCCCACAACTTTTTCAGACGGGTACTGGTGGTAACTGACTCTGACTAACCAGAGCCAGTGTGCGTTTGCACAGTGGTGAAGGGAGGGGGGGCCTGAGGTGACATGTGTGCAAACGCGCCCCATGGCATGTTTTAAGTTGCGGGATTAAGTCCCCTTGAATCCTGAGGGTCCCTGGCGCCCAACTAGCCCCCCAGGTACCTACAGTTAGGACCACAGAGCTGAGTTGCAGAGAGGCGTTCCGAGGCCACGCACCTTTTTCACCTCTCTGCAACGCAACTCTGTTGTGCTTACTGAAGGTACCTGGTGGGCTAGTTGGCCCCCAGGATTCAAAGGGAATTAACTCCCCAACTTAAAACGCACCACAGGGCGTGTTTGCGCACATGTCACCTGAGGCCCGCCCCTCCCTTCACCACTGTGCAAACGCGCCCCATGGCGCGTTTTAAGTTGGGGTATTAGGTCACCTTGAATCCTGAGAGTCCCTGGGGCCCAACTAGCCCACCAGGTACTTCCAGTAAGCACCACAGGCCTGCGTTGCAACGCCTGTAACAAATTGTGCAGTTGTGTTTAGGTAGTGACGAGGGTCGTGCTGGGGGTAGTGTTTTAGGGTTTAGGGTAGTGCAGTGGTGTTTGTGTAGTGTAGGGGGTCATGCTGGGGGTAGATTTAGGGTTTAGGGTAGTACAGTGGTGTTTGGGTAGTGTAGGGAGTCGTGCTGGGGGGAGTGTTTTAGGGTTTAGGGTAGTACAGTGGTGTTTGGGTAGTGTAGGGGGTCGTGCTAGGGGTTAGTGTTTTAGGGTTTTAGGGTTTAGGGTAGTGCAGTGGTGTTTGGGTAGTGTATGGGATACTGCTGGGGGTAGTGTTTTAGGGTTTAGGGTAGTGCAATGGTGTTTGGGTAGTGTAGGGGGTACTGCTGGGGGTAGTGTTTTAGGGTTTAGGGTAGTGCAGTGGTGTTTGGGTAGCATAGGGGTACTGCTGGGGGTAGTGTTTTATGGTTTAGGGAAGTGCAGTGGTGTTTGGGTAGTGTAGGGGTTCGTGCTGGGGTAGTTTTTAGGGTTTAGGGTAGTGCAGTGGTGTTTGTGTAGTGTAGGAGGTCGTGTTTTAGGGTTTAGGGTCGTGCAGTGGTCTTTGGGTAGTGTAGGGAGTCGTGCGGGGGTATTGTTTTAGAGTTTAGGGTAGTGCAGTGGTCTTTGGGTAGTGTAGGGGGTTGTGCGGGGGTAGTGTTTTAGGGATTAGGGTAGTGCATTGGTATTTGGGTAGTGTAGGGGGTCATGCGGGGGTAGTGTTTTAGGGTTTAGGGCAGTGCAGTGGTGTTTAGGTAGTGTAGGGGGTCGTGCTGGGGGAGTGTTTTAGGGTTTAGGGCAGTGCAGTGGTGTTCGGGTAGTGTAGGCGGTCGTGCTGGGGGAGTATTTTAGGGTTTAGGGTAGTGCAGTGGTGTTCGGGTAGTGTAGGGGGTCATGCTGGGGGTAGTGTTCTAGGGTTTAGGGCAGTGCAGTGGTGTTCGGGCAGTGTAGGGGGTTGTGCTGGGGGTGGTGTTTTAGGGTTTAGGGCAGTGCAGTGGTGTTCGGACAGTGTAGGGGTCGTGCTGGGGGTGGTGTTTCAGGGTTTAGGGCAGTGCAGTGGTGTTCGGGCAGTGTAGGGGGTCGTGCAGGGGTGGTGTTTCAGGGTTTAAGGCAGTGCAGTGGTGTTCGGGCAGTGTAGGGGGTCGTGCAGGGGTGGTGTTTCAGGGTTTAGGGCAGTGGTGTTCGGGCAGTGTAGGGGGTCATGCTGGGGGTGGTGTTTCAAGGTTTGGGGCAGTGCAGTGGTGTTCGAGCAGTAAAGGGGGTCGTGCTGGGGGTGGTGTTTCAGGGTTTAGGGCAGTGCAGTGGTGTTCCGGCAGTGTAGGGGGTCGTGCAGGGGGTGGTGTTTCAGAGTTTAGTGCAGTGGTGTTCGGGCAGTGTAGGGGGTCGTGCTGGGGTGGTGTTTCAGGGTTTAGGGCAGTGCAGTGGTGTTCAGGCAGTGTAGGGTGTCGTGCTGAGGGGTGGTGTTTCAGGGTTTAGGGCAGTGCAGTAGTGTTTGGGCAGTGTAGGGGGTCGTGCTGGGGGAGTGTTTTAGGGTTTAGGGCAGTGCAGTCGTGTTCGGTAGTGTAGGGGTCGTGCTGGGCGGAGTATTTTAGGGTTTAGGGTAGTGCAGTGGTGTTCGGGTAGTGTAGGGGGTCATGCTGGGGGTAGTGTTCTAGGGTTTAGGGCAGTGCAGTGGTGTTCGGGCAGTGTAGGGGGTCGTGCTGGGGGTGGTGTTTTAGGGTTTAGGGCAGTGCAGTGGTGTTCGGGCAGTGTAGGGGTTCGTCTTGGTGGTGGTGTTTCAGGGTTTAGGGCAGTGCAGTGGTGTTCGGGCAGTGTAGGGGGTCGTGCAGGGGGTGGTGTTTCAGGGTTTAGGGCAGTGCAGTGGTGTTCGGGCAGTGTAGGGGGTCGTGCAGGGGTGGTGTTTCAGGGTTTAGGGCAGTGGTGTTCGGGCAGTGTAGGGGGTCGTGCTAGGGGTGGTGTTTCAGGGTTTAGGGCAGTGCAGTGGTGTTCGAGCAGTAAAGGGGTCATGCTGGGGGTGGTGTTTCAGGGTTTAGGGCAGTGCAGTGGTGTTCAGGCAGTGTAGGGGGCGGTGCAGGGGGTGGTGTTTCAGGGTTTAGGGCAGTGCAGTGGTGTTCGGGCAGTGTAGGGGTGGTGCAGGGGGTGGTGTTTCAGGGTTTAGGGCAGTGCAGTGGTGTTCGGGCAGTGTAGGGGGTCGTGCAGGGGGTGGTGTTTCAGGGTTTAGGGCAGTGCAGTGGTGTTCGGGCAGTGTAGGGGGCGGTGCAGGGGTGGTGTTTCAGGGTTTAGGGCAGTGCAGTGGTGTTCGGGCATTGTAGGGGGTGGTGCTGGGGCTGGTGTTTCAGGGTTTAGGGCAGTGCAGTGGTGTTCGGGCAGTGTAGGGGGTCGTGCTGGGGCTGGTGTTTCAGGGTTTAGGGCAGTGCAGTGGTGTTCGGGCAGTGTAGGGGGTCGTGCTGGGGCTGGTGTTTCAGGGTTTAGGGCAGTGCAGTGGTGTTCGGGCAGTGTAGGGGGTCGTGCTGGGGCTGGTGTTTCAGGGTTTAGGGCAGTGCAGTGGTGTTCGGGCAGTGTAGGGGGTCTTGCTGGGGCTGGTGTTTCAGAGTCTAGGGCAATGCAGTGGTGTTCGGGCAGTGTAGGGGTCTTGCTGGGGCTGGTGTTTCAGGGTTTAGGGCAGTGCAGTGGTGTTCGGGCAGTGTAGGGGGTCGTGCTGGGGGTGGTGTTTCAGGGTTTAGGGCAGTGCAGTGGTGTTCGGGCAGTGTAGGGGGTCGTGCTGGGGCTAGTGTTTCAGGGTTTAGGGCAGAGCAATGGTGCTCAGGCAGTGTAGGGGGTTGTGCTGGGGGTGATGTTTCAGGGTTTATGGCAGTGCAATGGTGTTAGGGCAGTGTAGGGGGTCGTGCTGGGGGTGGTGTTTCAGGGTTTAGGGCAGTGCAGTGGTGTTCCGGCAGTGTAGGGGGTCGTGCAGGGGGTGGTGTTTCAGGGTTTAGTGCAGTGGTGTTCGTGCAGTGTAGGGGGTCGTGCTGGGGTGGTGTTTCAGGGTTTAGGGCAGTGCAGTGGTGTTCGGGCAGTGTAGGGTGTCGTGCTGAGGGGTGGTGTTTCAGGGTTTAGGGCAGTGCAGTAGTGTTTGGGCAGTGTAGGGGGTCGTGCAGGGGGTGGTGTTTCAGGGTTTAGGGCAGTGCAGTGGTGTTCGGCCAGTGTAGGTAGTCTTGCTGGGGGTGGTGTTTCAGGGTTTAGGGCAGTGCAGTAGTTTTCGGGCAGTGTAGGCGGTCGTGCTGGGGCTGGTGTTTCAGGGTTTAGTGCAGTGCAGTGGTGTGCGGGCAGTGTACGGGGTTGTGCTGGGGCTGGTGTTTCAGGGTTTAGGGCAGTGCAGTGGTGTTCGGGCAGTGTAGGGGTCGTGCTGGGGGTGGTGTTTCAGGGTTTAGGGCAGTGCAGTGGTGTTCGGGCAGTGTAGGGGGTCGTGCTGGGGCTGGTGTTTCAGGGTTTAGGGCAGTGCAGTGGTGTTCGGGCAGTGTAGGGGGTCGTGCTGGGGCTGGTGTTTCAGGGTTTTGGGCAGAGCAGTGGTGTTCGGGCAGTGTAGGGGGTCGTGCTGGGGGTGGTGTTTCAGGGTTTAGAGCAGTGCAGTGGTGTTCGGGCAGTGTAGGGGGTCTTGCTGGGGGTGGTGTTTCAGGGTTTAGGGCAGTGCAGTGGTGTTCGGGCAGTGTAGGGGGTCTTGCTGGGGGTGGTGTTTCAGGGTTTAGGGCAGTGGTGTTCGGGCAGTGTAGGGGGTCTTGCTGGGGGTGATGTTTCAGGGTTTAGGGCAGTGCAGTGGTGTTAGGGCAGTGTAGGGGGTCTTGCTGGGGGTAGTGTTTCAGGGTTTAGGGCGGTGCAGTGGTGTTCGTGCAGTGTAGGGGGTCGTGCTGGGGGTGGTGTTTCAGGGTTTAGGGCAGTGCAGTAGTGTTCGGGCAGTGTAGGATGACGTGCAGGGGGTGGTGTTTCAGGGTTTACGGCAGTGCAGTGGTGTTCTGGCAGTGTAGGGGGTCATGCTGGGGGTGGGGTTTCAGGGTTTAGGGCAGTACAGTGGTGTTCGTGCAGTGTAGGGGGTCGTGCAGAGGGTGGTGTTTCAGGGTAGTGCAGTGGTGTTCGGGCAGTGTAGGGGGTCGTGCTGGGGCTGGTGTTTCAGGGTTTAGGGCAGTGCAGTGGTGTTCGGGCAGTGTAGGGGGTCTTGCTGGGGGTGATGTTTCATGGTTTAGGGCAGTGGTGTTCGGGCAGTGTAGGGGGTCTTGCTGGGGGTGATGTTTCAGGGTTTAGGGCAGTGCAGTGGTGTTCGGGCAGTGTAGGGGGTCTTGCTGGGGGTAGTGTTTCAGGGTTTAGGGCAGTGCAGTGGTGTTCGTGCAGTATAGGGGGTCGTGCTGGGGATGGTGTTTCTGGGTTTAGGGCAGTGCAGTAGTGTTCGAGCAGTGTAGTGGGTTGTGCAGGGGGTGGTGTTTCAGGGTTTCAGGCAGTGCAGTGGTGTTCGGGCAGTGTAGGGGGTCGCGCTGAGGGTGGTGTTTCAGGGTTTAGGGCAGTGCAGTGGTGTTCGGGCAGTATAGGGGGTCATGCACGGGGTGGTGTTTCAGGGTTTAGGGCAGTGTAGGGTGTTGTGCTGGGGCTGGTGTTTCAGGGTTCAGGGCAGTGCAGTGGTGTTCAGGCAGTGTAGGGGGTCGTGCTGAGGCTGATGCTTCACGGTTTAGGGCAGTGCAGTGGTGTTCGGGCAGTGTAGGGGGTCGTGCTGGGGCTGGTGTTTCAGGGTTTAGGGCAGTGCAGTGGTGTTCGGGCAGTGTAGGCGGTCGTGCTGGGGCTGGTGTTTCAGGGTTTAGGGCAGTGCAGTGGTGTTCGGGCAGTGTAGGGGGTCATGCTGGGGCTGGTGTTTCAGGGTTTAGGGCAGTACAGTGGTGCTCGGGCAGTGTAGGGGGTCGTGCTGGGGGTGATGTTTTAGGGTTTAGGGTAGTGCAGTGGTGTTCGGGCAGTGTAGGGGGTCGTGCAGGGGCTGGTGTTTCAAGGTTTAGGGCAGTGCAGTGGTGTTCGGGCAGTGTAGGGGGTCGTGCTGGGGCTGGTGTTTCAGGGTTTTGGGCAGAGCAGTGGTGTTCGGGCAGTGTAGGGGGTCATGCTGGGGGTAGTGTTTCAGGGTTTAGGGCAGTGCAGTGGTGTTCGGGCAGTGTAGGGGGTCGTGCTGGGGGTGGTGTTTCAGGGTTTAGATTAGTGGTGTTCGGGCAGTGTAGGGGGTCTTGCTGGGGGTGATGTTTCAGGGTTTAGGGCAGTGCAGTGGTGTTCGGGCAGTGTAGGGGGTCTTGCTGGGGGTAGTGTTTCAGGGTTTAGGGCAGTGCAGTGGTGTTCGGGCAGTGTAGGGGGTCATGCTGGGGGTGGTGTTTTAGGGTTTAGGGCAGTGCAGTGGTGTTAGGGCAGTGTAGGGGGTCGTGAAGGGGTGGTGTTTCAGGGTTTAGGGCAGTGCAGTGGTGTTCGGGCAGTGTAGGGGGTCGTGCTAGGGGTGGTGTTTCAGGGTTTAGGGCAGTGCAGTGGTGTTCGGGCAGTGTAGGGGGTCATGCAGGGGCTGGTGTTTCAGGGTTTAGGGCAGTGCAGTGGTGTTCGGGCAGTGTAGGGGGTCGTGCTGGGGGTAGTGTTTTAGGGTTTAGGGTAGTGCAGTGGTGCTTGTGTAGTGTAGGGGGTCGTGCTGGGGGTAGTGTTTTAGGGTTTAGGGTAGTGCAGTGGTGTTTGTGTTGTGTAGGGGGTCATGTTTTAGGGTAGTGCAGTGGTGTTTGGGTAGTGTAGGGGGTCGTGCTGGTGGTAGTGTTTTAGGATTTAGGTTAGTGCAGTGGTGTTTAGGTAGTGTAGGGGGTCATGCTGGGGGTAGTGTTTTAGGGTTTAGGATAGTGCAGTGGTGCTTGTGTAGTGTAGGGGGTCGTGCTGGGGGTAGTGTTTTATGGTTTAAGGTAGTGCAGTGGTGTTTTTGTAGTGTAGGGGGGTCATGTTTTAAGATGCAATGCTCCAATACCTGACCAGTCTGCACTACATAAAACTGCAAAAAAACTAAAAATAAAAAGTGTTTTGCACACTTTTGTCATTGGGCTATATGTGGTCTACATTTGGGCTCTTTTTTCACTGGTGGCCATCTTGGAAGACTTCTTTGTTATGAAGTTTCCTAATTTCTTCATTTACTGCAGTCTTCTCAGTAGGAAATGCTTTCAGTTTTTTACCTTGATTCCATCAAGAAGGCATTCAGATGTGTCTCACATCTGCCATAAATTCAGAATGTTAGCACTCTAGTTGCTCATTAGATCACTGGAGTAAAGCTACTGCTCACCAGGGAGTTAACTGGTAGTCTGCTGCTTGTATTGAAAGTGATTGTTTCAGTCTGCATGTCAGAATTTTCTAATGAAATAGAAGAGGATATGAGATCTCACTTAAAACATGCCCTAATTTTTCTTTCTGCAGCACTAACCATAATTTCTATTTCAAAAAGAACCCCTCATTTTGTTCCTTTTTAAATTAAATGTTTTAAGTGTTACCGGTTTATTCCAATCAAGATGGCTTCAGGTGTGCCATACTTTTGTCATAAGTAAGGCTGTTAGCGCTCTAGTTGTTCTTTAGAACACTCTGGGAAGCTGCAGTAGAACACAAAGGCATCAACTGGCAGGCTGCTCCTGTTGAAATATAACAGGAAGATATTTGAGATCACACTTGAAATATGTCCTAATTTTTCTTTCTACAGCACTAACCATAATTTCTATGACAAAATGAACCCCCTCATTTTGTTCCTTTTTAAATTAAATGTTTTAAGTGTTACCAGTTTATTCCAATCAAGATGGCTTCAGGTGTGCCATACTTTTGTCATAAGTAAGGCTGTTAGCACTCTAGTTGTTCTTTAGAACACTCTGGGAAGCTGCAGTAGAACACAAAGGAATCAACTGACAGTCTCTGCCCTTGTTGGATGTACATGTTTTACTGAGAATGTCAGACTTCATTCTCACATGAGTGATAAAGATAATGTGAATTTACAGAAAATATGCTCTCATTTTAGCTTCTGGAGCACCTTCCAAACCTCCATGGGACAAGCATGAGAAAATAGTGTTCTCTCAAACATGATTCATGATATCCCAGCAGAAGGTTTTTCACATGGTAAAATCACCTTAGAATACACCACAATTCCTAAAATTAATATGGTACCATCAACAAATAAATTCTAATGTAACTAAAGCCTGTTATCACCCTTTATAGTTCTCCTTTTGGTGACCCTCAAAATCTTCTATTCACTACAATGCATTTCAATGAGGTACTATCATTTATATTGGTCCCAAGATGGCTGCCAGCAATTCCAGGATGAAGTGCTGACAGCCAATCAGATCTCACGATGACATGTGTGGTTAGGCTCCGCCCAGATATATATGTGACTTTACTTTTGATTTTCTCAGGAACTACTGAACGGATTTACACCATTTAAGCAAAAGGCACGACACTGAACCAAGGGCTACCTCTTTGCCAAATTTGGTGTAATTCCGTTCAGCAGTTCGGGCTGTAGCTGCGACTAAACGTTCCTATGGAAAAATGAATGGGGAAAACGCGTTTTGGGACCCCCCTTTTTTCTTGGCCCCCGCTTGACGTATCACCCCGAGACTTTCAGGATAGGAGCGGACCGGAGCGCCCCAACAAGTTGGAAACTTTCGCAAAGATTCGTCAACCGGCGCCAATGTTATTTCAAATGGAATGTCGCGGATTTCCTATGGATAATAGGTTTTAACTATAACTATCTACTGGCGACCGCCAGTAGATAATATATATATATATATATATATATAAAATAAAAGTTAAAATATAAATAACTACAAATTAATGATATTTTCAAAGCTTTTTTAACTTTAAAATTGAATGTTATTTTTTTCAAATAATTAAAGTGATTAAAATTAATCATATCCATAGCTTTTAATAGTTTTCACTGCATTATAAAAAAATATAGACATGTTACTCTAGGGATTCTTTAATAAATCTTCAAAAATAATTTCATTTTAAATTGATATACTAACATTAATAAAATATTTCATAAAAAATTAAGTTAAAAGTGCTTTAGCACTTTTTATATTATTCTCGTTCAAAAAAATATATGAAAATAATTAACATAAATTGTTATCTTAGAAATATTTGGCACATTTTGGATAAAGTTTAATAAACTTTGAAACCTTTCCCTATACTTTACCGTCCCAGTGGAGGAGATATTCACCTAAGTGTGAAAAGTTTAATTTACACTTGTAAGTTGGGCTCCACCCCTTGGTTTTACAGAGTAGCGACATGTAAGCCTGCACTTAGAATTAAATGCACTTTAAATCGTGAATATACTACAGTAGTAAATGTACCAAAAAGTATAAGAGTAAATATACACATGTAGATTTACTCAAGTGTAAATTTACCTTTGTGACTAGTCTCCATGCTAATTTCTTAATTTTTTTTTTCTTGGCTAGTTGCAAGATTGATTCTGTAGAAACTAGAGAGGCATATC
>CAWUFW010029387.1:0-19200 GCA_963921515.1 Calotriton arnoldi | reverse complement strand
GTGTACTTCGTTCAGTTGCGTATTGCTTCCCACCCAGCCAGCCAGATATCCCACCATGGAACATGCTTCCATTGCAGGGAGTGGAAGTTGTCTCTCAGGATGTCAGTCAGTGGTGTCCTGCTGTTTGTTGGTGCACAGTTCCCAGCAGGGCCTTGTGCTCCCCACAGCAGTAGCCAGTGTCAGCCATCTTGTGAGTCCTTCTCCACTCCCTGTGATGTGAGCATGGTTCAGGGTGGTGTTGATGGGACAGTTGTGGGGGGGAGCTATGTCTGTGACTGTGACTCCCATCATGCTATTGCTTCCACCCCACTTCCCGGCATTCCCATACTTACTTGCTTTTGTGGGGAGTTCAGTGTGTGTGGGTGTGAGGGCAATGGCAAGATGGCTGACAGTGGTGTCCTCCTGTTGGTTGGTGTGCAGTTCCCAGCATGCCCTTGTGCTCCCCACAGCAGTAGCCAGTGTCAGCCATCTTGTGTGTCCTTCTCCACTCCCTGTGATGTGAGCATGGTTCAGGGTGGTGTTGATGGGACAGTTGTGGGGGTGAGCTATGTCTGTGACTGTGACTCCCATCATGCTATTGCCTCCACCCCACTTCCCAGCATTCCCATACTTACTTGCTTTTGTGGGGAGTTCAGTGTGTGTGGGTGTGAGAGCAATGGCAAGATGGCTGACAGTGGTGTCCTGCTGTTGGTTGGTGTGCAGTTCCCAGCATGCCCTTGTGCTCCCCACGACACAGCAACAGTGTCAGACATCTTTGATGGGCCTTTCCACTCTCTGTGGGATGTGCATGCGTGAGTGTGAGCTTGCTGGGCCATGTGGTGGGGGATGTAGAGCTGTGACTACGACTCCCATCATGCTATTGCCTCCACCCCCCTTCCCAGCATGCCCATCCTTCCTTCCTTTTGACTCTGCTTCCCTGTGGGGTGGGCTGCCTGTGCTGACAGGATGGCTGGGAGTGTTGTCCTGGTAGTTGTTTGGCTGAAAGTCCCAAGAGTGTCCCTGTGCTTCACACGACATAACCCAGGGTGGAGGTTCTTTGTGGGATCTTGAGTTAGGATGTGTGGCATTGCATTCTCCCAGGTGGGTTATGTGGAGTATGTGTTGAGGGTGTGTGTGAGGGGAGGTGCTTGTGACTATGGTCAGTGGTGCGAGTCCTCCTTCCCACCCAGCCAGCCAGATATCCCACCATGGAACGTGCTTGCATTGCAGGGAGTGGAAGTTGTCTTTCAGGATGTCAGTCAGTGGTGTCCTGCTGTTTGTTGGTGCACAGTTGCCAGCAGGGCCTTGTGCTCCCCACAGCAGTAGCCAGTGTCAGCCATCTTGTGAGTCCTTTTCCACTCCCTGTGATGTGCGCATGGTTCATGGTGGTGTTGATGGGACAGTTGTGGGGGGCAATATGTGTGACTATGACTCCCATGATGCTATGGCTACACTGACTTGCCCAGCATACACAGAATTCCTTCCTTTCAGTGGTCTTCACTGTGTGTTGGTGTTGTAGTGGTGGCTACATGTCTGGATGTGTTTGTTAGTTCTATTTGTGCCACTGCCTAGCTGTAGTTGTAGTTGTGTTTGTACATGTGATGGCACGGTTAAATGTAATTTTGAGATGGCATGTGTTGTGTTTATCTGACTGACATACACATTTTGGGATGATTCTGTTCTGGTTGCTGTGTAATTGCTATGAGTACATGGTTTGACTCTCCCTTGACAGTGATGTGTGTGTGTATTGTGGCAGAATATTGTGTACATTTGTTGTGTACTCACCAGGCTCTGGAATGTTCTCTAGTCCATATACGCTCACTGGCGGAAGGATGGCCCGCACCTTCTCCTCACAGGGCCTGAGGTATACTGGCTTGGCAGGAGGGCCACTGCCGGTGTATTGGCTCAGGAGGTAGTCTTTCTTGAGCAGCTCCCGGACCCTCCTGCGCACGTCATACCACCTGTTCTGGATGTCGGTCTTTGTGCGCAGACATGGTGATTGTGCGTTCACCCTGTTGATGATCCTCTCCCACATCTTGGTTTTCTGGGAGATGGGGGTCTGCTGGACCAGTGTGCCAAACAGCTGTGGCTCTACCCTGAGGATCTCGTCTACCAGGACTTCCAATTCACAATCTAGGAACTTGTGATTCTTCTTGGGGGCATGGTGATGGGTGGTGATGGTGAGTGATGTGTGTGTTGGTGTGCAGGTGAGGGTGTGTGGATGTGTGTTTTGCTGGGTGTATGTGAGGTAGGTATTTGTTGGTGTGCTGATGGTGTGTGGCTTGTGTGAGGGATGAGATGTGGGTGTGTGGTTGCTGTCTGTTGGGTGCTGGCAGTAGAATGGCATTTGCAAAGGATCATGGTTGGGATTTGTGTCCTTTATATGGGTGGAGTTGTGGGTGTGTCTTTGTTCTCTGTCCCCACCCCCCCAGTATTTATTGGCTTTGTAATTGCTTGTTTGGCCTTTTTTTGTGTAATTTTTCCTTTGTACTGTCTGTGCATGTTGGAAACGTTCTTGTGACCGAGTCGGACCCTGCATTTGTCTCAGTACGGTGTTCTCCGTTTCGTTCATGCTGTGTTTGTGCAGTTTTCTATGCTGCGTACGCGTCGGTCGCGGTGTTTTGTGTTACTTGCCTCGGTTTTGTATGCGTGTCGGTCGTACGGCTTGTCCTCCGTACGACTCGGTCGTGGTTTTCGCGCCTTGCATCGTACTTAGCGGTTTGGAGTTCGCGTGTACGTTTCGGTTGGATTTGTTCAGGTGCGTGTCGGTCGGTTCGATTCGCGTGTTTTTCCGGCCGGATTGCTGTTTTCCGTGCGGCTCGGTCGTTCGGCTTGGGTTCGGTACGTGTTGGTCGGATTTTGCATGCCTTGCATCGTACTTGGCGTGTCGGGCGCCACAGGTACGTGTCGGTCGGAATAAATTCCGGCTCCGAGTCGGTCGGTGCTTTTTCCGGCCCGAATCGGAATCGACCCCTAAGTGTCTGTCAGGCTGAACAAAGGTCTGCCTGACAGACACTGTTCATTTTCAGGTCAGGCAGCCAGGAGCCAGACATGGGCTACATGCGCAGGCTCCTGGCTGCCTGAGCTGAACTTTGCTGTGCTGAGGAAGTCACAGCTCCTGTGGGTGTGACCCCCTCAGCTCAGCAAAGGTCCCTGAGGACCTCCCCTCAGTGGTGAGGGGAAGCGTCACTGATTGCCTCGCACCTGGGCGCCTCAGTTTTAAGCCCTGAAGCGCCCAGGGTCGAGTGTCAACCAGTGACACTTCATCACAGAGTGGGGTGGGGTCAACAGTCTCACTGAACCCATCCCACTCTGTGATGACGATGGGACTACTGCCTTCCCTCGTTGGCTGACCGTAGGTCAGCCAACGAGGGAAGGCAGCAGTTCCAAGCCTCCTGGGAACTCCGAGACAGAGCTTCAGGTAAGTGTGTGTGTGTTTTATTAGGTCTCGCCTACGCAGCGCGCATGCGCTGCTTAGGAGGGCCTTTAGCCGTCGCTCTGCTCATTTTCAAGCACACACTCGTGCTTGTGGCGGCATCCACCTTGCGGGAGCGAGCAGGGGCGCGCAACAATTACGAGTGCAGTGCTTGAAAATGAGCAGACTGCGCGCGCACGCACGCACCACTCCCGGGCTCACCTCCTGCTCCCCCTCTCTCTCACGCGCATTCCTTGTTTTGTCATCTTGCGGATGACTCATCTCCCCGATTTCCCGATTTAACTTTATTACTGACAGCACTTTTTAATCAATTCCCTTTGGGGAAATTAAAAGTGAAAGCCCTTAATTTTTCAAACAGTCAAAATATTTGAAATGTGTTTCATTTGTATGTGTCTTTTTAAATAGCATCCAATATTTACTCATACAGTGGAAGTTTTGTTGAAGCAAATGTCCTGTATCACCATGCTGTATGGATCCTAACGGCAAATGTGCCAGCTATTTGAACAGGAGTGCAGACAAATTGGGGCACAAGTTAATGACCACACCTCCACAGTTAATAGTCTGAGTTAGACAACCTTACTTCTAGCCGTGCTTGGAAACATCAAGAGCAGAGACTGGATTTGATATCCAAGCAAAGGTTTAAGACAAATAGCACAATAAAATAACTACTGTATTCCTTATGTAGATGACGTATTTTATCATTCTTTTTGTTAGATTTGTGGGTGCAGATTTCTAAGCCTTGTAAGACAATGCTGTGTACTGCTCGGCGGAGCAAGAAGACACATATTAAGGTATTTTTAAGCCCAGAAAGAAACGTTTTAATATTGTGCTAGCCTAGACCTCAAAGCTTCCCTTGAGGGTATAATGGATTAGTTTGGCCCAATACAACAAAAAGCACATGTAGCAGATATAAATTCGCTGTCAGGTCCCCAGATGTCTATTATTTAGACAACTGTATTGAATTGGCTTGATGTGAGTAAAATCATTGTTTTGTAGAAACTACAAGTATTGTTAAATGTCTACGTGACTGCACGTGTGGCTCAGTTATCACCTTCAATAGCTTCTTTATCCACCAACATAAAAGTGCACTTTGGCCAACTGAGTCTAATAAGACCTGAGGGGTCTCAAAAACAGATATCCCTTTTTCAAGTTATTGCCACCTTCTCAGAAGCTGAACATACACAAATCCAGCAGGCTACATTAAAAAAGCACTCTGTCCCATTCCGGTTAATGTTCATATAAACACAGACACTGACAGTAGATTATTATTATTATTATTATTATTTTGCTTTTGTAAGGCGCACAGCTACCCAAGGATTTCCCAGCGCCGCCTGAAGGTACTAAAAGAGAGGTAAAAAGACCTATTGATTGAATAGCCAGGTTTTCAAAGTTCTGCGAAAATGAGCAAGGCTGGTCTCATTCCTTAATAACAGAGGAAGGGAATTCCACAGGGTGGGGCCCAAGTAGGAGAAAGATCGGCCGCCCATCCTGGCCAGTCTGTGCCTCGGGACTGAAAATTTTGCATGGTTGGCTGAACGGAGAGGACGAGAGGGGACATAAGGTTTAACAATGGAATTCAAGTATTGGGGGGCCTTGCCTGTTTTGATCTTAAACATATAAGTCAGAGTTTTGAATTTGATGCGGTTTTCCACTTTCAGCCAATGGAGTTCACGTAAAGAGCTCGAAGCGGAGGTTGATTTAGGAATCCGGCAGAGCAGGCGAGCAGCAGCGTTTTGCACAACTTGTAATTTGCAAATAACATCCTTGTTTGCTCCTAAAAAGAGGATGTTGCCGTAGTCCAGGCGAGAGGTGACCAAGGCCTGGACTACAGTTCTTTTTGTGGAGTCCGGCAGCATCCACAAGATTTTCCTAAGCCATTTGAGGATAACAAAACAGGTCGCAGCCACCTTTGTTGCTTGAGGTCTCATCGAGAGGTGGTCATCGATAATAAAACCCAGATTGCGGGCTTGTTTGGTAGGCTGGGGAGAGCACCCAATTCAGGGGGCCAGTGTTGGGGACCCCAAAGCTCTTTGTTCTTCCCTAAGATTAACACCTCAGTCTTCTCCCCATTGAGCTTAAGTGAATTGACTTGCATCCACTGTGCGATTTTACAAAGCCCCACTTGAAGAGACGAAGGCTTAGAAGCTTCTTTGGCAGAAAGGAAGATTATTTGGGTGTCATCAGCGTAGGAAAAAATCGACAGTCCTACCTCCTCGGCGATGTCGGCCAAGGGTTTGACATAGATGTTAAATAATAAGGGGCTAAGAATCGAGCCCTATGGTACTCCATAGGGAGAGGCATGGATCTTAGAAGTTGCCTCTGGGGAGAAGACCTGAAACGTACGGTCTAACAAAAAGTTCGCCAACCATTTCAGGGCAGGTCCAGTCACGCCATCAGATTGTAAAGTCTGCAAGAGCACGGAATGGGATACCGTGACAAATGCGGCGCTCAGATCTAACAATATGAGCGCCACAGTGTCACCAGCATCCAAACGGCAGCGCATCATTTCACTAACTCCCAGAAGTTTAGTTTTTCTTTGGAATGTCTTTCCCTGAAACCTGATTGTGACAGATGAAGAAGCTTGTGAGTTTCCACGTAGTGAGCCAAATGCGAATTTACATGTTTTTCCAAAATTTTGGAAAAAACAGGGAGCAAGGAAATGGGGCGGAAGTTGGACATCTGGGCTGGGTCGGCATTAGCCTTCTTTAATAGTGGGCGGACCATCGCATGCTTCCACTCAGGTGGAATCACGGCTTCTCGAAGGAAGGCATTAAGTAGCTCCCTGATCAGCTGCAAAGTAGGCGGCTCCATTTTTTGCAGTGTGGTAATGGGAAGCGGGTCCCGGGGGGAACCTGATTTAATGCCTTTTAAAATGTGACTGAAGGAGGTAGTATCGAGTGGTATCCATTGTTCGAGTTCGTTCAAGCTAACCCCCTCCCGGACCTCTAACTGAGATCCAGAGTTGAATAAGACGGGGGTAGCCGTACTTTGCTGCAGAGTGGAGGTCTTAGAGGCATTTAGTGTTAAATAAATCTGCTCCACTTTGTTAATAAAGAACATCGCAATATCTTCACATTGTGATTCAGAAAGAGTTGGAGGTGGAACTTGATTGGCTGTGCCGGAAAGTTCCTTAATCACTTTGAATAGAACTTTAGGGCAGTTTTGGGCATTGGAAATAGTAGAGCTTACATAATCAGCCCGAGCGGCGTTACAAAGAGAGTGGCGCCACAGTGTCACCAGCATCCAAACGGCAGCGCATCATTTCACTAACTCCCAGAAGTGTAGTTTTTCTTTGGAATGTCTTTCCCTGAAACCTGATTGTGACAGATGAAGAAGCTTGTGAGTTTCCACGTAGTGAGCCAATTGCGAATTTACATGTTTTTCCAAAATTTTGGAAAAAACAGGGAGCAAGGAAATGGGGCGGAAGTTGGACATCTGGGCTGGGTCGGTATTAGCCTTCTTTAATAGTGGGCGGACCATCACATGCTTCCACTCAGGTGGAATCACGGCTTTTCGAAGGAAGGCATTAAGTAGCTCCTGATCAGCTGCAAAGTAGGCGGCTCCATTTTTTGCAGTGTGTTAATGGGAAGCGGGTCCCGGGGGAACCTGATTTAATGCCTTTTAAAATGTGACTGAAGGAGGTAGTATCGAGTGGTATCCATTGTTCGAGTTCGTTCAAGCTAACCCCCTCCCGGACCTCTATCTGAGATCCAGAGTTGAATAAGACGGGGGTAGCCGTACTTTGCTGCAGAGTGGAGGTCTTAGAGGCATTTAGTGTTAAATAAATCTGCTCCACTTTGTTAATAAAGAACATCGCAATATCTTCACATTGTGATTCAGAAAGAGTTGGAGGTGGAACTTGATTGGCTGCGCCGGAAAGTTCCTTAATCACTTTGAATAGAACTTTAGGGCAGTTTTGGGCATTGGAAATAGTAGAGCTTACATAATCAGCCCGAGCGGCGTTACAAAGAGAGTGATATATTCTGATTGATTGTTTATAAAACATTTTAGCTTCAGGAACATAATCCTTCCTCCAGCGTCTTTCCAACGCTTTACACTTGCTCTTCTCTTTTTTTAAGCTGGATGAGAACCTGGGAGCAGGGGGACGGTGATCTTTTACTTTCTGCGTGGAGGAAGGGAGGCAGATGTCGACAGAGTTAGAGATCCAATTCATAATGATATTTAAATCTGTCGTGGAAACCTGTTTAATGGCAGGCGCAGTTTCAATTAGAGATTTATTAAAAGGATCCATATCCAATTTACCCCAGTTTCTTGAGTTGATCTTAATTCCTAGGTTTGGCACAGTTAAGTTAGTCAACTCTGTCATGACCCTGAAATCAACTAGAAAGTGTTCAGACCATGTGACAGGGAGAGCCGGGGAACAGCGTACAGATTGCCAGAGGCTTTCAGTCTGTTCAAGACCTGCCCACGCTGTATATCATACTTTGTCTAGCACGCTTGAAAAATAAATTTTGCTCGCTCAATGATGGTAAATTGGATATTTTAGCCTGAAACGAAAAAAGGAATTAACAATGTCCCAAAGAAAATCCAATTAGATATTTTTGGGACTTATACGACAGACACTACAAATTCAATTGCCTCTAAGTGCTCTCTGTATTTTAGAGAAGTTGCTGCCAACCAAAGAATGGTGGACAGTCTGACGAAGAAAATCTTGGGCGGCTTGCCGATCTTTGAGTTTCGGCGTTGTTTTTAAGCTTGTCATTATCATTTCGCAGAATGGGGATCGATTGTGCATTTAAAAAATATACAGACAGTGTTGCTAGTGCTATAAGGAGCTGGTTTGAGCTGTCAGTGCCTTGCGAGACATGTAGTCATTTTTTTTATTTAAATGAAACAGGTAGGCTAAAGAGTGTAATGATTTGTATAACAGAAAGCCAAAAAATTGACACAGTGTGTTGTCATGGGTTTCCATAATATGGCACTCCTAAATGTATTACATCGGCATTTCTGCTCTGCAGGTAAGATTGAAAGGACACTCAATAAAACCCCTATTGTTACGTCACTAACAACTTTTCCCTCCCTTCCATGACCAATTTGCATAAAACTCTGCCAGAATAAAGTTCAAATTAAGACTTTTATCATGCCAAACTTCGTACAAACTGATCCAATGGACCATACATTATAAATGGTGGGGATCCCAAAACAAATTTAACATGCGCATCTGCATTGCAAATTTAGCTAAGAAAACTTTGAAGAAATGGCAGACTGTAAATATATATTAAACGTGCCTCCAATTGTTGCCTTTGGTTGGTTTGGAGGTTTTTCGGTCAGCCATTTTTGATTATTAAGCAAAAGAGGCATGCACAAGTATTGGACGTTACTGTTAATATTAGTGGACATACAGAAAAATATGAAAATCAATAAAGAAGCCTGCTGATTGTTTACATTTCCCCATTGTTAGTAAACACTATAAAATGTGGTGCACTAACATTCGTACCTTAATACTGCACATTCTATGCTACATTCTGGCTTTTCCTGGTACAATAATGGCCCCTCTTTGACATACTGTGGACATTGTCTGTAATATGCGGGCTATCCCTGGCATTATGGAGGACCATCCTTGGCATTATTGTTGCAGTTTCTTGCATAATGATGGCCCTCCGTCTGGGGCTGCTCATGCTCATTGGTGTAAGGCTTGTTTCTGCGGGAGCGCATTTAACCTCATTAAAGCGTACATCCTTTAACATACAGGACTGGGTGTTCAATGACAAAACCGCCTCAAAATTCATGAGAAAGAAACTATAGTTACCTTTAGTTCAAGTTGACTCGAAGTAAATAGTGACCACAATACAAAACTTCTAAACAAAAGAAACTGATCAGTTAGATATCTCCCATCTACATAGACGCTCGTTATTTCACACATACAGTATGCCATGTTGTCAAATCTTACAAATTATTCCACACATAAGGTAGTGCCATACATTATGTATAATATCAGTAAAATTATATCAGTAATGTTTACTGATCAATAAGACACATTTACTAATTGATAAAACATAAAATCATCCAGTGTTATGTGAAGCGTGCTTAGTAACTTAAGATGACACATCATCCAATAAAAACTCAATATAAATGCTCTAAGCAAATAACAATACATACCCACAACAAACATACATTTGCATCATTACCAATTCCATTTTGTGTCCCACACTACTAAATGAAAAAGTGAATCTCACAGACAGAGCAACACGCCTCCTTGGAGCCTAATTTTGAGTTTGACGAATTAGTTTTCCATCACAAAAATGACTGATATCCTGTCAACCTAATTACAAGTGCATTATGATATCGTCAAGTTTGTGATTGACTATCCATCTGCCAAACTCTGCTTTTGGGCAGGCCCAATGCACAACCCTCGTTGAGTATGGACTTCGGCCCTTGTAACAATCCCACTGCTGGATGCCTACACAGGCAGCTAGGACCTGTTGCATACGTCTTTAGTCTGCGTGCAAAGTTTTTTTTCCCTTATTTTTTTTTTTTTATGAACTTTATTTTCACCTTTATTTTTTACTCTTTTTTTAGGTTTAGATAACCTTTCCTACCTCACAGAGGTCTTAAAGGCTGCCTGTTGCATACCATTGGTTGGTTTTAATATAGCCTTATAGCCCGCCGTAGCGGGCTATACCGGCTATTAAAGGCCCGCTGCATCGTTAAAGGCCCGAGCCGAAGGCGAGGGACTTTAACAATACAGCAGGATTTTAATAGCCGGTATAGCCCTGCTACGAAGGGCTATAAGGCTATTAGAACATTCTTCCACTAGAGGGCAGAATGTTCTAACAAATTAAACAAAGGCTTCAGGGAGCACGAGGGGATTGAAATCCCCTCAGGCTCCCTGAAGCCTTTGTTCACAGCGACAAAGAAGCATTGGAATGTTGGAGCTCCGGGCTTATACCAGCCATTATAAGCCCGGAGCACTCCATTGTTTTCAATGGAGCTCCCAACATTCCAATGTTCTAATATCGCTTACATTTGCTTGCTTGTTATTGGTCAGCTTCCGTAGTCTTCCTTCCTCTTCGTGTCTTTGTCCCTTCCCTGGAGCATAAACAAATTACTTGTGTCCTTCTACTGCACATTTTTTCAGGTGCTACTTTTTTATTTTTGTATAAGCACTCTACGAGAGTGCGTGTTTTTTCAACTGTCTCCCTTGTGTACTTCTCCCAACCTCTGTTGTCCTTGTGCACGCCTCCAGCCTGTCCTTCCCACCTTTCATTGTCTGATTGCTTGCTCCCAGCCCCTCCTGCACACTCGCTATGTCCCCAGAAGCCTAGGCAGTGTATCATGGGCCGCAGTGTATGGTCCGTAGCTGCTGTTTGAATTATAAAATGCAGCAATAATTCGGGTTCAGTGGGCCCCTCAGACATCTGGGCCCCAGTGCCAATGCACCTGCTACACCAATGAAAGCTGCGCCCCTGTGTTTGCTACCCCCACCTGCGCTCTTGCCTCCTGCCTCCTGCCCTCTGTGTTGCCTCCCTTCAGCCCTCTGTGTTACCTCCTTCCCTTGCTTCGTGTTGCCTCAGGGAGCAATAAATAAGAAAACAAGCATTGGCATAGCCAATAGGTCTCGCCTTTGGGACCTGCTGCATAACTAAATACTTATAAGGTCCCAAAGGCAAGACCTATTGGCTATGCCAATGCTTGTTTAACTAATATTTGGTGTGTGCATGCGTGCGTGCATGTATGTATGAATGCTTGGTAATGAGTGTTGTGAATGGATGTGTTTGTGTGTGTGCGGGCTTGTGAATGCATGGCTGTGAGTGTGCATGTGTATGTGTGCGTATGTGTCCCAGCCACCCCCCTCCTTCCTAAACTTACCGGCTGCCATTGTTAAAATGTTTTACTCTGACTCTGTGTGTATGTGTACGTATCTATCTGGCGCGCAACACCCATAGAGCTAAAAGGGCTTCAGCCCCCCCCCCCGTTCCCTTCCCCCCTGTCGTGCTCAGCCAAGGCTGCTGCAGCCCGGGCTGCTGTGGGCTTGGCTGGGCACTGTCTGGAGTCTTATCTCCGGCACGCCCAAGTTGTTCACAGCTCTTTAAAGACCATTTGCATATTTACATGCCTTTGTAAGCTGGTTACCGGGGCTTAGTTTATTTTTCTGGTTCCAGTACCCCCATTACCCCCTGGGCCCCCACTCTGCCTATTCCTTACATTTGTATTTTACATTTACTGCCTTATTGTGAGAATGCAATTCATGAAAAGAAAATAAAGTCGGGTTGAGAGAAATGCCAGCCATGTGTTGTTGTTTTAGCTCTTCGGCTAAACAGATCTGCGAACCCCCCCCCCTCAGCGCCTTGAGACCCTCACGGGTGAGTAGAGCGCTTACAATTCCCTGATTGATTGATTGATTGATTGATTGAAAGAGCCTGCAAAGACCTCGTCTTGACACTAAATATGGATATAAATAAAAAAGTATGTATTCATTTGTAATGTCACTTTTCTGTCTTTCTATCCTTTAATTATCAGTCATGGATCATTCGGGCAGCCCTACAACACAATTAAAAGTGCTTTCTATTTATATTTGCTGTTCGAAGTATGCACAGATAAGTGCTGAAAATATGGCTTTATGTGACTGCTTATTTTTTTACCATCTGGGACATCAAAATAATGAGCTGGCAACCCTAATCATAAGACTGGAAGTTTGTTGCAGGATCAGCACATTATTTATTTCCTCCACCCTTGATCCCTGATTAATGCCATATTAGCAATAGTTGAACTTATATCTGAAACCCTACGCCACTGTCAATAACAAGCTGAGTTACTTCAAGTGTCTGGGAATGCACCCTGCATTCAGACAACTTACTTCTCATTCTTGCCCATCACTTTCACGCTCACCCTGCACTCACAGCGATCACAATGCACTCACACTGATCACCCTGCAATCCCACCATTCACCCGCTCACCCTGCACTCGCAGTGATTACTCTGCACTCACAATGCACTAGCGCTGTTCACCCTGTACCTCACCCTGCAGTCACACGAGCACACTACCCACCCTGGTCGCGTGACACTTCACTCACCTGTCCCCCTCACTGCTCAATCTGCAATCTCAATCAAACAAGCCCATCACTAACCATGCATTCATTCGTCCCACTCTGCACTTACATCCGCACCCAAATTCATATCGTCACCTCACTCACCCTGCAGTCACTCCTCTTACCCTACTCTCACACTGTTGCAGTGCTCACCGCGCACTCACATGGGCACTTCTGCCACCCACACAGCACAGAGGGCTAATGTGCCTGCTATAAAGAACGTGTACCATACAGATCACAGAACTGAGTGTGAGTAAACTATGAGTAGCGCTATAAAAAAATTAAATGTTTGTCAGAAAGGTGCTATAGAGAGACGAGGTGCATTGTTGGTGAGTGGTAGTGAGGGAATTAATAGAGCAGGAGGAAATGGGGGAGGGGCACCCAAAAAGACTGTTGCACTGTGTGCGACCAGTGCTAGGGCCAGCCCTGGCTGGGAATGTTAGCCACCACCCCCCCCCCCAAAGTTCGGGTCTAGTAGTGTCCCTGGTATCTATCTATGTATATTCAGATGTAGATATAAACACACACATACAAAGTCAGATTTTAATACTGTAAGCAAACAAAACTGCATTGCAATGAAAGGTAGGTGGACAAATTATGTGTGTTGCAAGGAGCAGTGTCTCTTTGGTTCTCTGTACCGCCTCCAGGCACATTCATTAGCTGTAGTGCTGCCGACCCCCTGATCCGACCCCAGTAAATTGTACTCTGCTTTCATATCACAGACTGCATCACCAATATAGTGCCATTAATGCTGCACTTGATTTAAGGTACATAACTGCTTTTTACAAAACGTACCCTGTATTTATGTACAGTGGCGGCTCCTTCTCTAAGGCGGAGGAGTGCCGCCCCCCTGCTTTTCAGCAGTGTGAATAAAGGAAAAATAAAATGATAATAACTTGTTGTTATTATCATTTTATTTGTTCCTGCTGCTGCAACTTTGCAGGGCGGTGCTGCTCTCTTCTCAGAGCAGGGGGAGGAGTGGTGTGCACCAGTAGCGGTCGGTGGTGGGAGTGCCGCCGGGCACTGACGTGGGGCGGGGGAGGGGCAGGTTGGGGGGTAGTAAACTACGGATTACGGGCGACTACAGGTAAGTACACATATAAATAAAATTAATTTTGTTTCTCGCGCTGCATCACATTTGGCGATGCAGCGCGAGAAACGAAATTCGTTTTATTTATTTACATGTGTACTTACCTGTAATCGCCCGTAATCCGTAGTTTACTACCCCTCACCCTGCCCCTCCCCCGCCCCACGTCAGCGCCCGGCGGCACTCCCACCACCGACCGCTACTGGTGGGCACTATGTAAGTGTGCATGAATGTTTGGCTGGCCATTAATGCTGCTCACGATTTAAGGTACATAACTATGATGTTTACAAAACGAACCCTGTATTTATATACAGCACCGAATATTTTGTGCCCATGATACAGGGTGTTCTCTATTCTGAGAGATACTTTCCGACCCTTCCGAAGACCCGATATAGGCTTTAGTATTCTGGTGTTTGTAGTAAGCGTTGCAGGAAGGGCACAGAAAAATAAATAGACGAGTTTTTGTAACAAATAAAGATGGGCCGCTTTATGTATAAGTGGAACCACTGGCTCTCTATGGGTTATATCCAGAGAACAAAGGAATACATGTTGCTAGAAAATGACGGACATGGTGCACAAACTGCAACTAGTTTCAGTAATGTACGAAGTCTGTCGGGCTTTTGCTTCTGTACAGGTGGGTGTCTACCGCCACCTGCTGTCAAAATCTTGGTGGGGCTCGTTATTCCTTTCTCTAGAAGAATGCAGTCTTGAAGTGGCAGACCAGTCAGAGTTCCTCCACAACGTCCCTTTCCATCTGCATTATTTTTTAATAATGTTTGAGTGTCTTATATGCAAAATAAAAACAAGGTGATGTGTTGCATATTGTATGGTTACTCTGGATTTGGGTACGTTATACTTTGCAACAAATACTTTTCCCAGTCACAAATATTAAATTACTTTGCATGAGTAACATTAGCACTTTTCACTTGCATCAAATGCATCTTAATTATAGAACAGCAGGTATGTGATGATTTCTGCACTAATACACTCTCGTGCTTGCAAGTAAGCTGCACAGCAAAAACAATATGAATTGGGGTTCTGCAGTCTGATAATCAAAGACATGAGGGGTTAATTTAATAACCCTGACCTTGAGTACAGCTGATCACAAATGAAAACAAAACACTGAAATTTTAATTTGTAAATATGAAGAACAAGTAAACTTCGTAGCTACTTGTCCGGCATGCCTTCCATTTGTTCCAGATGGGTCAGAGCAAGGGCACAGAGTGTCATACCCTGAGACACCCCAAATGTGCCTAGATTCTGCAAAGACCAATTCCTTCCTTTCCATCCATGCATAATTTGGTAAGTGCGTAAGCATCCATTCTTAAATTTTTCTTCTCTCTTTTTCTACCCACTGGGTCGCGAATTACAATGGCGATTTGTAGCACATTGCTTTATAATATGGCTACATATCCTTTGTTGCTGTCTGCAATAGTAGAGGGATTGTAACATAATTAAGCATTATAGCCTACTGACAAGAAAAAGAATGGTTGTTAAAGAGCCGAACACTGTGATGTGGACCTATGACGAGAGTGAGGGCCTTTATTAACTGTTATAGCACAAGGTAGAAGGTGTATAAAGCTATTAGAAAATCCCACCCACTGGGAGTAGAATGTCTTAAATTAAAAAGGGAACAACAGAAAAACAAACACTGGAATGTTGGACCAGAAAGTCTGCCTCTGCCATTATCACTTTTTTCAGCTGGAAGTGGATTTGGGTATCATCTATTGTCATTTGGATAGTCACCTGGTGTTGGTTGAAGAGCTGCACCTAAAGATGTACAGAGATGTTGAAGAGTAGACAATAAAGGGAGATTGCTGCAGTATGATACCTTACATCAATCATGAGGATGACTCCACAGGTACAATCTTTTTACGTTTTTTGGTTTTGGCTCGAAAGAATAAATTAGATCCAGGGATCAGACAGACAGACCTAACCAATTTTACAGCCTTTCCAAAATGTTTTGGTCAACCGTGTTGTAGGCAGTGTTGTGGTCAAAAAGTATTAACCCTGTTTTTGCAGAGGAGGAGAACCTCCATGATGTTATCCATAGTGCATTCTGTGCCCCTTGCAGATCTTAGTACTAACTGGAGATCATGGATAAGATGGTTCTGATCCATATATTATTGAAGTTTCTATTGTGTTCAATATACTGTTAAATTGCACAGGTTTTGAAGATGAACAAAAGATATATAATGCTTTCAAACAAATCTCTAGATGTAGAGTACCTATTCACATCACTCAAAGTGCATGTGCTCCAGTGGCCTCAAAGCAAACAGTGATATAATGAACTAGTGCTTGGTAACTGTTCATGTAAAGTACTTTAAGTGGTGTTCTTATTTAGAGCACAGGAATGGTATAATACTAAAAATAAAATAAAAAGTAAGCATATGAAAAAATAAACCCACCACTAATGCAGTAGATATTTTTCTATGTACGACAGTCACATAACAGTTAGACTATTTTTGTATCCTTGGAATTATTCAACATTTGAGAATGTTTCTGAAAAATAAACTGTCCTTATGTACAGCATTTAACCCTAGGAACAAATCTGATACCCGACAAGTTTAACAAAAAAGTGGAACAATTGAATGCCTGTAAAAATCTGAGCAAGGCAGCTTATATGAGCTTCATGCATACGAGGATGAGAAATTACACAGGTTTGAATGGAGGAGAACAGCAATTGTTCATGAGTGGGAAACAACGTGCTTTGTGTGATGATGCACATAGGTGAGGTAGCAAGATTATACAGTAACCCTATTTTCAAAATAAAGGTAAATATAATAGTTTCAGAACAGTTGGAATACATACATCAATTGATTTTTCAATAAATAGACCTGCACATTTATTTTCTTGTATTTCCATCAGTGGGTACAATGTGTCGACGTTCCCACCCTTGTGTATCTTTGGGTGATTCCCAGGACAGAGGAGACTCAACAATCTTTTCTACCCTTTTCTTAAGAGTAATATGTGTTATTTGAAGGATTTATAGTCCTTAATGTGAAATATATCGTTGTGTATGTGTTTTTACATGCTCCACCAGATGTGAAAAATCATGAGTATGTTCAGAATCCTACACCTAAATGAGCAAAATAGATCCACAATAGCATTGGAGTCAAATAATCAATGACTGAGTCACAAAGTCTTACAAAGTTTGAAACTTAATTTTCAGTTTTCATTATCAAAATTCTTTCTTTCATGCAGTTACCACTGTATATACACTAATTCACTATGTCAAAATTAAACTGTCTTGGCGATGGAGCCAGAGTCTGCTCCATAATCCAGAAACTGAAGGTCCACCAGTAAATCAGGTGGGCAGACCAAGGGTTTATCAGGCCCAAACTCTTCATGGAATTTCTAAAGTTAGCTCTGTTACCATCCTCCTTACTTTAGTGTCTGGATCTCCATACTTCAGCCACACGAATCCAGGCAATACACTTCCACTGTCTGGGGAAGCTATTCTCATCCTCCATCTTGTACCATGGCAACCCAGGGACATCCAAACTAGAAACCATTGGTTTCAGTACACAGTCCTATCCACATACACAGTCTTACTACTGCACATGTGCTACATTTGCACATGTACTCGACATACATGGAAGATATCAATGCAAGGTTCTGGGCATTCACGTAACAGTGGAACTTTATGTGAGAGGGACACACTGTCGCTAACTGAGGAAAGGTCTAGTCAAACTATCAGAGCTTGGTATGCTGCCACCACTGCACTATGTCCTATACTCAGGACAGTGACAGTAGTCCTCTGTCCATTATGAGGATGCACTTGGTGCACTCCTCCAGGTCACAGAACAAGACCTGGCCCTACCATAGTCAGGATAGACCTAAGCTTCTGCACACTCTAGAAATGTTTGGTGAGTTTAAAATATAGTGTATTCTATACTTCAATGTGAAAGGAAATACACAACAAGATGAAGTCCCTTCTTAAATTTCACTTATGGGATGATTTTTCTCTCATCCTGTTATTAACAGGGAAATAGCTGCAACAGCCTTTATGTAAACAAAACATCACCACTAGTCACTCATTCCATAAATATGAGGAACCAGCAAAAGATCGTACATGGAGAAATTCTGCAGATCCGTCACATTAGTGTGGCAATACTCATACATAATCAAGAATATAGTTATGATTTTTAAAAAACTCTGTGCCATCGCTCCTACTTTGCTTCTATCTAGCCTGGTGCATAGCATGTGAATCTGTAATAAGGGGAATGTTGCAACATTATTGTTACTTACCTGATGCTGTAGTTGTTTCCTCTTGACCATAATATAGACCCACTTGTGACCCACGCAGCCTCTTGGTGAGGCTCACGGATAGTAACCAAATAATATTCTAGACTTACACCCACGTAATTCACTGCCATAGGAACGATCTAAATGCATTCAAAGACAACTGGGCTTTAGTTGTCTTGTTACAGTCACACTGTTGCTCTAATCTAAAACCAAAAGGCGTCGTCTTAAAGTAAAAAAGTAATTGAACTTTTCGACTTTAGTCACTAGATGGCGGAATTTGCACAGAATGTGTGATCTAGAAGCTCACAACTCTGGCAAGATATGAGTGGCATACTTTTATGGCCTACAATCGTTATATTTCTCATCTGTTGACAATTGTGGGTATTATGAACACCTAAAATAATATCTCAAGGACAATGATAGATGTTCGCCTTCCACGTTAGTATAAACCAGTAGGAAAACCTTTGTAATGGTTTTAACCAGTACTTTTAACCTAAGAGAAAAAAAATATGGTTGCAACATGAATAAAATCTTTTTGCTTCTCGGAAAAGAAATCTACACAGTGAAACTAAAAAAAAATAATTGTATCTAATAAACGTGGGAGGGGCTATTATAAACAGAAAGACAGACTTCTTAAAAGCACACCATCTTAGATAGCTATTGAGGGAGGATTTTCTGACTTTATTTTTATAAAATGACTATTGTACAAAATATGCAACAACAATTTCAAATGCTTTTTGGAAATATATTTAAATCACTTTTATGATATATTGCGTACATTTAACATAAACTGGAGCACGACAAAAGTATTCTTTAATCTTCACAATTTACAAATTGAATACTTAAGAGCGGGATTACCTCGGTACTTCGTAAAGCGACCTTCGAATAGTAACTACATAGTGGCAAAACAGTTTGAGTTAAACTAGTGGTTTTTTCTTCTTCAAAAAGACAAGTCCTCAATGTAAAGTTAAAGGGAGCCTGTGGGGAGTGTTGGCCATGAGGGAAGCAGTGTAAAATTTTCAAAAAGAGGGATACCTGACCAAGACAACTAATGGAAAGAAAACAGACTTAAAGCTCACAAGCAACGAAGCGGCACAGGATTACAGTGAAAAGCAAGCATTGACAAGCCAACGGGTCTGGCCTACAGAAAGTGCCTTCCTCATTGAATGGGGGAGGAGAAGATGCTTTTGTATGTAGGGGAGGGGTATTGTGGACAGGCAAGCAGTGATTGCAAGAGTGAAAAGATGAGGGAGATAATGCACGCATGGAGTGATTGAGAGTCTAACCTCACAAATCAAAGAGGTACTTTCATATATAAGCCAGACCTAGTGACTTTGCCAGTTCTTGTGTACCTTAAATACTTGTACCTTTGTCAAATTCAAATTCAAATTCAAATTTTTT
>CAWUFW010029386.1:0-19200 GCA_963921515.1 Calotriton arnoldi | reverse complement strand
TGTACTTCGTTCAGTTACATTATTGCTTACTCACCCTTCCTCCTTGAGCGCACATCAATAAAGCACCTAAAGGACTTCCACAGGGTCCAGATCCAGAAAGGCACCATCTTTGATGTCCTCACTCAATTGCATCCTCTTCCACGCCCGATTAAGGCATCTCTGTTTGGCTGGGGTACTCCTCTCCCTCATCCTCCTCATCAAGTGAGCCAAAATTGGAGAGGCACACTTTCTATCACCTCGCCCAAGACCTGGAACAAGCTTCCCTTCCCCATCAGGTAGCAGATCTCTCTTCAAATTCAGAAAACTGAAAACCTGCTTCTTCATCTGAAGCTGCTCTGGCAGCCAAGTCTGCACCTTAGGTGCCTAGCAAGTGTAACATAGGCCCCTGCAACCCAATGCTGAACTGGCTCTGCATATTAACGCGCAGTCCAGTGTCCGCGACACGCATCGGCAGGGCACAGTCTCCAAGGCAGGGGATCGTTTAAATAATGCCGCCATGCCTCGCAAAGGCTGAAACTCTGTGCAGAGCGACAGGCCATTAAAATGGGCCTTTGGCCTCAGGGGCTGGGCTCATGCAGCCGCGCACGCATGTTCATGGTGTTGTGCCACCTGCACGCCATCACGCAGTGGTCTGCAGGGCGGGCAGGGTGGGTCACTGCACATGTAGTGGCACCAGCCGTCTGCGCCTGCCTCCATGGACATTACAGAAGAAGCCTACAAGCAATTAAGTTAGGTCAGTTATTAAATATGGGGATGGGCTGTTTTATCACCTACGAACTGGATTCAGTAAAGAAATAGAAACAAAAACAGTAGTCAAAACTGTTCAGCTGGAAGTCAAACCTTGACAGTGTGTCTGCAGTTCATTGTTAAAATGCCAGTACTCCATGATCATCTTGCTTTAGCTATGCATTCTCCGTCTCCTACATACTTCTCAATGCAGGAGTATTTATTTATTTTCATAAAGTCTGTGCTTCTATCTTTAATATTAGGTCTGCACCAAAGAAATAAAGTTACAGTGGTGCAATGCTAGAATTAAACTACACATGTGAGAATAGTAGGTACGTTAAGCATAAAGCACTGATCCTTGATGCAGGGCGTAGTGCGTAATAGCTTCGAAATTTACCTACTTCAGAAGGTCTTGCTCTTAGACATCCAGCTAATTCATAGCCACTCTTTTGCTTGCAGAAATATCGTAAACACCGCACTAATGATTAGGACAGAGACATCTTAATTTTTGGGGCCTCTGTTTGGAACAGCTTTGAATTTATGATTCAGTTTCAGGTCTTTCATGCCCTCTTTTTGCCAAGGTCACTGGCAGTGCACAGGCACACTGGTACCAATTCTAAATGCATGTTTGCATCTAACATTCTGGGATCGTGATGTGTGTTTTCAATGCCTTAACTTACAGCAGCAGCTCACTAATATACCTGCAAATAATCTCTGTGACGCCCTCCCATTTCTCATCTGTGAGGACCTAGCTGTGATCTAAAAGAAACTGATTTTTTATGGCTTTTGCACATGAAACATTCCAGTGCAAAATGTGTGTAATAGAATCTCATACGTTTCCTACATTAAAATATATTAAAGGAAAACTGGCATTTAAAAGATAATCAGTTTTTGAATTATTCAAGGTCATCAGGGCAAGACTCTCTGCAGGAACAGCCAGCTCAGGCCATCGGGGCCCCCAGCAAGGCCTGGGACCCTGGGCCAGAGCCCACTTTGCCCATGGCTCAGCACGGCTCTGGTAAGGACAGGGAAACCAGAGTGAACACCACAAATGCTCCTGTCATGGCGGACTCTGGTTATTCTGGCCACGAACCATAGAAGAGTCCATGATTTCACACATGATACCAATGTAACCTTGGGAACCAGATGCATGTTGGGGATCTCCTGTTTCCTTTGATTTAAACCCATCCGTTTATTCTCTGCACCATTTTTTGGTGACACCTTGAGACTGGCTTCCCCTGGAGTGCCTACTCACGATGACACTACATGACTGCTGCGTGTTCTGCTTTTATAACCATAGTGAGAACACCACTTTAGTATTCAAAAGAGATTGCAAAATATTTTAATCTTGAAGAGAAATATTAGTGCTCATCTACTGTGGATCTTTCTTAGCAGGAAGAAACTCAAAATAGACAATAAAGTAGAGGAGATGATATAGAAAACCGAAGTGTTACCTCAATTGCTCACCTTCAGCTTGAAGAGAATAAAGTAAGCTATGTGCCTATACTATTATGGTTTCAGGGAGGTTTTGAAACTTACAATCTTGATCTTGATCATGGCATGATGTACCTTAATAATTGCATTCAAATGACTTTTTCCTCCTTAAAGAACTTGGTATATTTCTATCTATCTATCTATCCTATCTATCTATCTATCTATCTATCTATCTATCTATCTATCTCTCTCTCTCTCTCTCTCTCTCTCTCTATATATATATATATATATATATATATATATATATATATATATATATATGTGGCAACCATTGGCCTGTCTCACGGAATGCGGTCTTGTTGGACCAGGAGGGGTACCCAAAGTGCTACCCTCATAGTGGTGAAGGCTACGGCCTTCACCTGGAGTTAAACAGCACAAGGAGGTGGTGGCAACATACTGGCCAAGTGATCAGTAGTAGTGAACAGGTCCTTTTTACCCTCTGTCACTTAAGTGAGGCTACAGGCTCACTCACTTTAAAAGCTAAGCTGCTGTGTGCTTGACTCACCCTTGGCCTACTTCAGGTAGATGTGCAGTGCTACGCAGAAGTAGTGACTCTGTGCTAGATGTCTGTGTGCCTGGAAGGGTGCAGTACAGAGTTACATATGCTGCCTGCTGTACTTGTTATTGTTTAAAAGTGCTGTCAAATATTTGCACCTTCATGCACAAACCAAGGGCCATAGTTTGATTAAGCTGAGGTTTGATTTTTTATGCTGCTGTGCTTATTTATTGTTTGACCGATCACTTTGCAATATTTGTGCCTTCATGCACAAACCAAAGAGGAATTGTTTGACCAATCTGGCTTCATTTCTGCACACTGCTGGACTTGTTTTTATCAAGCACTTTCAAAGTGTTTTCTGTGATGCAATAAGAAAGGGGGATTGTGCCACAAAACACGCTTGAGTTTTGTATATTGCTGGGTTGCTGATTATTTTTATTATATGCACTTTGAAAGTATTTGCCTTTTTCCTTTGCTTCACCAGCTACAGTTAGTATAGATTCTGTCATTAGGTACTTGCTGATATGGTTTGTTTTTATCTACATGATGTTTATTTATGGTGTTGTTTTCATATCTATACTATACTGCCTTAACCCGTTTGCTGTGAACGTTCCGCGCCCGGTGCGGGCGTTCTAACAGCGGGGGCTGCGTCGGCCAACGGACGTGCGCAGCACTAACCTCGGTAGTGCTCGCGGCGGCCGTTGGCGAAGCGAGCGCCTTCGAGGTTAAATCTTGTAATTAGCATTATTTACACTACAGAAATGATCAATACAGACAAAGACTTCTCCTGTTCCAGTTAGAGGCACTTTTAGCAATGTACAACTAATGATGCCAGGGCTTGCTCTGTAATGTGCTGTGCTCACAGTGGTGTGTGCGTTTGGTGCAGGTGACTGATGTCTGTCTGTTTCCCCATTGTTTGCAGATACATCCACGGCCACGGAAGGGGACAGCTCCACGGACCAGGAGGAGCCGGAGAGCCAGACTGGGTCAGCAGCCGAGGAGTGGTCGGAGGGACCCAGTGGCACGGAGGGCGAGGGGAGCCACACCGAGGAGTCCTCAGCAGCATCCACCTCAGCTGAGGACCAGAGCAACTCGGAGGATGACTCCCTTGTGGAGGCGGGTGTCAGCAGCCACCACACCCCAGCTAGTGTTGCTGTCCCCGCCACCACCAGCACCACCACCGCCCTCCCATCGGCTCCCATTCCCCAGGTCCGTGGAGGCTCCCATGTCCGGGAGCGTGTCTCCTTTGGGCCAGGCACCGCACCCCTGCCCCTGTGTCCCCTGCTGCCCTGAGTGAGGAGTCTGTGTACCTCCTTCGCCAGCTCCATGTAGGGCAGACAGCCATGCTGAGTGTCCTCCATGCGCACACCGCGCTGTTGACTCAGCTGGTGTCGTTCATGGAGGGCATCTCATCGGGCATGTCTGACCTACAGAGGGGCAATAGGTCCATGGACTCCTCCCTGACGGCAGCAGTGTCCCTCCTCAAACGGTCCCTCACCCCTCCTGCCTCTGCTCCATCCACACTCCCCAGCACCTTACCCATCCCAGGCACACACACACCGGCACAGGCACACACCAGCACACACACATCCAGCACACTGACACACACGCCAATGACAAAACGCACACGCACGCACATTCAGGGGACTGAAGCCAGACTCACAGGGGATGGGGCCCTGGAACACACACACGCATCCACATGCACTGCGCAGTCCTCAGTTCCCTCTCCCTCCAAAGCACCCTCCCTTGCCTCACCTGCAACCCCAAAGTCACAGCAGCTCTTCCTCTGTGACCTCGGCCTCTTCCCCACCGATGAAGCTGCTCCAGCATCCCGGGGAAGAGGAAGCCCACCCACACGGAGCAGAGTGCCCCTCGCCCCCGGACACCCTCCCCCAGGCGCAGACGGACTGAGGCCCCCACCCGCAAGTCCCCCCGGAGTGCTAAGAGCAAGACCCCACCACCGCCCTGCAGCTCAGGCACAAGGTCTCCGTCCTCCATCCCTCAGGCCCCCACTGCACAGGTGCCCCCACCACACCCTGCCCCAGGTTCCCCCACCCACAGATATACCATCCCCAAGATGCTCCGGCCTTCTCCCCCTGCCACTTGCTCTCCCAGCACCACACCCCCGCTGCGCTTGTCTGTGCCACTGATGTGGTGAGGGTGTCCTCCCCCTCTGTCCAACCCACCTTGCCTGTTCCCCATTCTCCTCCCCTGGAGGTAGGCACTGCAGTGGAGTCCACTACCGCCCTGTCTGACTTGGGCACTGCAGTGGCGGACCTGTCCACCCCATCTGCAGGGTCCACTGCAGTTGTGCCGGCACCCACGACATCTGTGTCATGCCCCCCAGTTGTGCCGGCACACACCATGTCAGACACCTCCACTGCAGTTGTCAGTGGCTCTCCAGCACCCACCACCCCTTCCCTGACTCCCCCTGGTGAGCCCTGATCCTGTCCCTGCGGTGCCTGGCCTGCCCCCCGGTTGCCCCTCCTAGTGGATTGTCCCTGGTATTGTGCAGGCATGCGTAGGGTGACATCTGCCAGTGTCACCCTGTTTGAACTTTGACAATGGACTGGCCATTGGCCTTTGCTCTAATTTCTTCTGGACGTCGTTATCAAACAACACATATGCTGAATAAAGCAACTTTCTTTTCTCTAGTGCTCATGCTTCAGATGTACATGTTGTTGGTGCAGCTAACCATGCCCTTGCTGCAGTGATGGTGATATCTGGTCTCATGATTATGAAGTGTTACTGTGCAGGAACCCATGTGGTCCAGGGGGAATGTGTCCTATCATGTGGTGTATCCATGTCATCAATAGCAGCATCTGAGGGTGTCATGTGTTCAGTATTTGGCAATGGGTTTCCTACTTACATTGGCAATTTCATATCTGTGGCTTCCACCCCTGCACATCTGTTGTGCCTGCCATCGTTGCATTTGTCTACTTCCCTGACCGTGTTGCCATCTCCAGTGGACATGCAGGTTTGGGCATCAATGGGGAGGGACTCATCCGTGTAGTCAGTGCACCATTGCTATACAAGTGTGTTGGATCTGTGCTGATGATTCCGTTGGCACATCCATGACCAGGCTGATGTGAAGGGAGCCCTCATTTGGTGCTAATTGTTGATTGTGTGACCAAGTGCTCAGCTGACATGATGGGGCCCTACTGAGGCAACATATGGCACAGCTTTCCTCACACAGGAGTGGAGTCCCCTCATGGCAGTGTGTACACGTGTGACATTGCCTGCGCCCAAGGTGTGTGTTGTATGTGCATGTCTGTGTGTTCACTTCCATTCATCTGCGCATGCTGTGATCCCTAGTGTTGTACCTGTTTGTGATGCTTGCTGACTTGAGCTATGTTCCCCCAAAGTCTTCTCCCTGTGTTCTCTGTGATGTGGGTGCATGGCACATTACTGGTCATCAGGGTGTCACCCATAGGTGTGTTTGCTGTCAGGGCAGAGTTTGTGTGCAGACGCAGATGGGTCACAGTCAGGTTTCCCTTTGGCACTTGTTGTTTGCCCCTGTCATGTGATTTCCAGTTTGTGTTATCTTTCAGTGATTGTGACACGTTGTGTGTGTGACTGCTGGCACTCCTTAGGGTCCGGGCTGCAATGTTGGTTGTTGTCTATGTGTGTTCTTTGTGGGTGACCTTGGCTTCTTCATTGGTGTGTGACTGTGGCTGGGATCCCATTGGTCGGTGTGGTATTGCCGTCATGTCCATGTACAGCGTAGTGTGCAGTGTGTCAGACATTCAGGAGTCTTGTTGAGTGTCCATGTGTGATGTGTTTCTACACCTTGGTTCCCACCCACCACCCTGGAATAGTCATGGGTGCATGTGCAATGTCACCAGTGCATGTGTACTTCACTGCTGCACATTGTTGGAGGTCGAGGGGTGTGGTCTTGAGTGTGTGCAGATGAGAGTTGTTGCCCGGCTAGTCCCCTGCCTCCATGTTGGCCTTGGCTTACTGGCCATGCTGATTGATTTGTGCTTGTGTAGGTGTGATGGTAGTTAGTTGCTCAGGACACCTGACTGTGGTTCACAGTGTGAACGACATTTAGCTTTGTCATCACAGTGGTATTTTTATTCAGCCCAGGGTCACCACATTGTGGGGGCCCTGGGGGTGGTGCTGTGGTGTGTCTGTGACTTGCTGTGTCAGTTGTTGTTCCTACGTGCCTGTGTGACATGTGTGTTTTGTGCTCCCTCTCACCTGTCAATGCCTGCTTGCCCACATAGGGGATTTGGATCCATGAGTTACCTTAGTGTGGCAGTGTATGCACATCTGTATGATTGGTATTCAGCTCTCCTCATGTGTTGTGTTGTTGCCTGGGGACACTGGCACCCCCACCCCTCACCTGCTGTGTATGATGACAGTGTTGGTCTGCCTGTTTGTGTTTGTGCATCTGCACCACTGCATTGGCATATCTTGGGTGTGCCATTGGCTGTATGTTGTTTGGTGTGTTTCCCCTGCTGTCCCTGGGACTCCTAGGTCATCGGTCAGCACAGTGATCATGGTTTGTGTGTCCCATTGCTGCCATGGTATGGTATCTGTTCACCTCACATCTGCTGTCTCCACAGGGTATCTGCATTTGTGTGCCCATTGGTGCAAATATGTGGTTCTGCATTCTGATGGTCACTTCTGTCATTGTGTCATTGATGACTGTTGACGGTCTCAGCCCCCATGGGTGTTGTTTGTCTGCACATGGCCAAAGGAATGTTTCATTTGCACTGCAGTATTTGGCTCCCCCAATTTATGTTGCAATGGGACACATACACTACTTTGCCACAGATGAGTTTTTGGTTCTGTGACCAGGAATGATCCATGCAGTTTGGCAGTTGCAGCTCTTTCTTTGTCAACAATTACCTTTTGGTCACTGTGATGATGAGGGTGTAGACCCCATTGCCACAATGGTCAAAATGTGCTTCAGCTATGGACCCCACACTTGCATTTTGGTCACTGTGATGATGGGGGTTTAGACCCCATTGCCACAATGGTCAAAATGTGCTTCAGCTATGGACCCCACACTTGCCTTTTGGTCACTGTGATGATGGGGGTTTAGGCCCCATTGCCACAATGGTCATGGGCTGCTTGCATTGTGGGTGCCACACACATATATGTGTGGCACATGTGCTAGGGGGTCACATTGTATGTTCAAAGTCATGTTCGGTGTTGTAGGCATTTGACACAGCCTGCTCACACGCTTGTCATGGTGGTGGGGGGATGTCTTAATCTTGCATTCCCTAGGTTGTGGTGTGCTTGTTGTGTCATGCATTGTCCATCCTATGAGTGGGGGTGGTAGTAGTGGTAGGCATCCAGCCCCCTGGCTAAGGGTGGTAGTAGTGGTAGGCTTCCTGCCCCCTGGCTAAGGGTGGTAGTAGTGGTGGGCATCCTGCCCCCCTGGGTGAGGGTGGTAGTAGTGGTAGGCATCCTGCCCCCTGGCTAAGGGTGGTAGTAGTGGTAGGCATCCAGCCCCCTGGCTAAGGGTGGTAGTAGTGGTGGGCATCCTGCCCCCTGGGTGAGGGTGGTAGTAGTGGTAGGCATCCTGCCCCCGTGGGTGAGGGTGGTAGTAGTGGTAGGCATCCTGCCCCCTGGCTAAGGGTGGTAGTAGTGGTGGGCATCCTGCCCCGTGGGTGAGGGTGGTAGTAGTGGTAGGCATCCTGCCCCCTGGCTAAGGGTGGTAGTAGTGGTGGGCATCCTGCCCCCCGTGGGTGAGGGTGGTAGTAGTGGTAGGCATCCTGCCCCCTGGCTAAGGGTGGTAGTAGTGGTGGGCATCCTGCCCCCCTGGGTGAGGGTGGTAGTAGTGGTAGGCATCCTGCCCCCCGTGGGTGAGGGTGGTAGTAGTGGTAGGCATCCTGCCCCCTGGCTAAGGGTGGTAGTAGTGGTAGGCATCCTGCCCCCTGGCTAAGGGTGGTAGTAGTGGTAGGCATCCTGCCCCCCGTGGGTGAGGGTGGTAGTAGTGGTAGGCATCCTGCCCCCTGGCTAAGGGTGGTAGTAGTGGTAGGCATCCTGCCCCCCGTGGGTGAGGGTGGTAGTAGTGGTAGGCATCCTGCCCCCTGGCTAAGGGTGGTAGTAGTGGTAGGCATCCAGCCCCCCTGGCTAAGGGTGGTAGTAGTGGTGGGCATCCTGCCCCCTGGGTGAGGGTGGTAGTAGTGGTGGGCATCCTGCCCCCTGGCTAAGGGTGGTAGTAGTGGTGGGCATCCTGCCCCCCTGGGTGAGGGTGGTAGTAGTGGTAGGCATCCAGCCCCCTGGCTAAGGGTGGTAGTAGTGGTGGGCATCCTGCCCCCCTGGGTGAGGGTGGTAGTAGTGGTGGGCATCCTGCCCCCTGGCTAAGGGTGGTAGTAGTGGTGGGCATCCTGCCCCCCGTGGGTGAGGGTGGTAGTAGTGGTAGGCATCCTGCCCCCTGGCTAAGGGTGGTAGTAGTGGTAGGCATCCAGCCCCCTGGCTAAGGGTGGTAGTAGTGGTAGGCATCCTGCCCCCCGTGGGTGAGGGTGGTAGTAGTGGTAGGCATCCTGCCCCCTGGCTAAGGGTGGTAGTAGTGGTAGGCATCCTGCCCCCCGTGGGTGAGGGTGGTAGTAGTGGTAGGCATCCTGCCCCCTGGCTAAGGGTGGTAGTAGTGGTGGGCATCCTGCCCCCCTGGGTGAGGGTGGTAGTAGTGGTAGGCATCCTGCCCCCTGTGGGTGAGGGTGGTAGTAGTGGTAGGCATCCTGCCCCCTGGCTAAGGGTGGTAGTAGTGGTGGGCATCCTGCCCCCGTGGGTGAGGGTGGTAGTAGTGGTAGGCATCCTGCCCCCTGGCTAAGGGTGGTAGTAGTGGTGGGCATCCTGCCCCCCTGGGTGAGGGTGGTAGTAGTGGTAGGCATCCTGCCCCCCGTGGGTGAGGGTGGTAGTAGTGGTAGGCATCCTGCCCCCTGGCTAAGGGTGGTAGTAGTGGTAGGCATCCTGCCCCCTGGCTAAGGGTGGTAGTAGTGGTAGGCATCCTGCCACCCTGGCTAAGGGTGGTAGTAGTGGTAGGCATCCTGCCCCCTGGCTAAGGGTGGTAGTAGTGGTGGGCATCCTGCCCCCCCTGGGTGAGGGTGGTAGTAGTGGTGGGCATCCTGCCCCCTGGCTAAGGGTGGTAGTAGTGGTGGGCATCCTGCCCCCCTGGGTGAGGTTGGTAGTAGTGGTAGGCATCCAGCCCCCTGGCTAAGGGTGGTAGTAGTGGTGGGCATCCTGCCCCCCTGGGTGAGGGTGGTAGTAGTGGTGGGCATCCTGCCCCCTGGCTAAGGGTGGTAGTAGTGGTGGGCATCCTGCCCCCCGTGGGTGAGGGTGGTAGTAGTGGTAGGCATCCTGCCCCCTGGCTAAGGGTGGTAGTAGTGGTAGGCATCCAGCCCCCTGGCTAAGGGTGGTAGTAGTGGTGGGCATCCTGCCCCCCTGGGTGAGGGTGGTAGTAGTGGTGGGCATCCTGCCCCCTGGCTAAGGGTGGTAGTAGTGGTGGGCATCCTGCCCCCCTGGGTGAGGGTGGTAGTAGTGGTAGGCATCCAGCCCCCTGGCTAAGGGTGGTAGTAGTGGTGGGCATCCTGCCCCCCTGGGTGAGGGTGGTAGTAGTGGTGGGCATCCTGCCCCCTGGCTAAGGGTGGTAGTAGTGGTGGGCATCCTGCCCCCCTGGGTGAGGGTGGTAGTAGTGGTAGGCATCCTGCCCCCGTGGGTGAGGGTGGTAGTAGTGGTAGGCATCCTGCCCCCTGGCTAAGGGTGGTAGTAGTTGTGGGCATCCTGCCCCCCTGGGTGAGGGTGGTAGTAGTGGTAGGCATCCTGCCCCCGTGGGTGAGGGTGGTAGTAGTGGTAGGCATCCTGCCCCCCTGGCTAAGGGTGGTAGTAGTGGTGGGCATCCTGCCCCCCTGGGTGAGGGTGGTAGTAGTGGTAGGCATCCTGCCCCCTGGCTAAGGGTGGTAGTAGTGGTGGGCATCCTGCCCCCTGGCTAAGGGTGGTAGTAGTGGTAGGCATCCTGCCCCCCTGGCTAAGGGTGGTAGTAGTGGTAGGCATCCTGCCACCCTGGCTAAGGGTGGTAGTAGTGGTAGGCATCCTGCCCCCTGGCTAAGGGTGGTAGTAGTGGTAGGCTTCCTGCCCCCCTGGCTAAGGGTGGTAGTTGTGGTGGGCATCCTGCCCCCCTGGGTGAGGGTGGTAGTAGTGGTGGGCATCCTGCCCCCTGGCTAAGGGTGGTAGTAGTGGTAGGCATCCTGCCCCCCGTGGGTGAGGGTGGTAGTAATGGTAGGCATCCTGCCCCCTGGCTAAGGGTGGTAGTAGTGGTAGGCATCCAGCCCCCCTGGGTTGGGGTGGTGGCGCGCATTCAGGCCCCTGTGTGCATATGTGGCATTGGTGATGGGCATCCCGCCCCTATGGTGCTGCTGTTGCTGGTGTAAGTATATTCAGATTCCCAGTGTATGTGTGTGATGTGTCGTGTACGTGTTGTATGTGTTTTGTGGTTGGTGTCTGACTTACCTTCTGCGCCGTACGCGTCCGTGCCTGTTCCGGTAGTAGATGTAGAATATTGGTATGATCGGGACGAAGGGATTCATGGTTGGTTCGTGTCGTTCGTCCTTCTCGTTGCTTCGCGTCGTCCTCGTCGCTTGGCTTCGTCCTCGTCGCTTCGCTTCGTCCTCGTCGCTTCGCGTCGTCCTCGTCGGTGCTGTGTTCGTCTCGTAGCCGTGGATCGTGTTGTGGCGCGATTCGGAGCTTATGTGCGCCTCTCCCGGATGCTTTGACGTGCCGTGCGTAGCGAAGGGTTCGGCGCGTACGGAAAGCACATCGTACTTGTCCGGCCGGACGGGGCTGCATTTTCCCTTCCGTGCGACTCGATTCGGCGTTTCCGGATTCGCCTCGGTCGGAGAACAGGACCTGGTTTGGGTGAGTACGGCTCGGCCGGAATTTTTGCTGTTGTGCGCATCGTACTTGCTCGTTCGGTGTGCTGCACGGATCGGTCGGGAAACTGGCTTTCGCATGGCTTTTTTCCCGACCGAATAGTATTGGGTGCGCCTCCGACCGAGATCGGAATCGGCCCCTGAGTGTTATCATAAAAGCACCCCTATCAAATACAAAGTAATGCAGGACCAGCTTTACACCAAACTATTGGCATGGAAAAGTTTGGGTTTGCTCAATTTGGATGAATTTAAATTTTTAAGAAATGACCACCCTAAAACCCCCGTCATCTATTTCATTCCTAAGGTGCACAAGAACATTGAAAAGCCACCAGGCAGGCCCATCATTTCAGCTTGTGATGGGCCGTTGGAGAACTTGTCTCAATATATAGATTTCTTTTTGCAGGAACATGTCCAGAGTTTGGAGTCATATATTCAAGATACAAGTGACTTCATACGTAAGATTGGTAAAGTGGTATGGCAAGATGGATACCAGTTAATCACGTTGGATGTGTCCTCTTTATATACCTGCATTAGAAACTGTGATGGCATGAAGGCGGTGGAGTACTTTTTAGCAAGAAGACCCCTTGAATACATGCAGCATAATCGCATGTTAATGGACATGCTAACATTTTGCCTGGAAAATAATTATTTTTTATTTAAAAAACAAATGTTTCAACAGGTGCAGGGTGTAGCCATGGGGGCCAGTTTCTCCCCAAGCTACGCTTGTTTGTTCATGGGTTGGTGGGAGGAGCTTGTCCTAAGGAAGCAATATGTACAAATGTATTGGGGGAAGGTGGTGACTTGGCTACGATATATTGATGATTTGATCATTGTATGGAATGGTACACAGATCGAAGCTAGGGATTTCATTGCTCAAATCAATGTAAACAATGTCAATCTTGCATTTACATCATGTATTAGTAACAGCAGTGTCACATTCATGGATGTAAAGGTTACTATAGTCAATGAGATTATAACCACTTCCCTATTTCGTAAAGAGACAGCGGGCAACACTTTGCTCCATGCGTCTAGCGCACATCCTCCCCATCTAATTCATAGCATCCCCTATGGGGAGATGTTGCGGCTACGCAGGATTTGTAGTGATAATAAGGACTTGGAAAGACACCAGTCTGAGAGTAAAACACGTTTTTTGCAGCGGGGATACAACTCTAAAACTATAGATGCAACTATCCGCAAATCCAGGGCTATGGCTAGGGAAGATCTGCTACTTCATAAAGACCTCTCTTTGAAATCCATTGATCATATCCCATCTGCTTCCACAGAACCAGTAAGACTTATCCTGACTTTTTCCAGACAGGAACAGCAATTGCGCAAGATCATCCAGCGCAATTGGCCTATAGTTAGGGAAGATCCTATCATAGGCAGTTCCCTTCCTAGATTCCCTTTGATAACATATAGGAAGTCAGTATCTATGGCGAATGTGTTGGTGAAGAGCAGTCCGGAACACAAGGATGGGGAGGGATGGCTCACCGCAAGAAAGGGTTTTTTTAAATGTTCTAATTGCAAAGCATGTCTATAAGGAAGCAATAGAACATCATATTTAACTGCTTTCAGTGATAGGCCACAGATGATTAAGTATCATCTTACATGTAGAACCGACTTTGCAGTATATGTGTTAGAATGTAGCTGTAAGCTAGCATATATTGGAAGTACAAAGTTGGCAGTACACAAGAAGGTCCTACAACATATTAGGGCAATTGTAAATAATGATCCTAATTATCCGGTGGCCCGACATTTTAGAGAACATCATGAAAGCAACTTGAAACATCTTAAGTATTATGCCATAGATACCGTTCCACTACAAAGGAGAGGGGAGATCGAGAAGGGAAGCTAAGACGTCTTGAGACACATTACATTCTTGAGCTAGATACAAAGCAGCCAGGGGGACTCAATATGAGTGAAGACCTGTATACATATTTATAAAAATGTTTAACATAATATCAGCTTTGCTCAAAATTTGTGTCAAATATAGCTCTGGAATGGTACCTTAGCCCTTACTCAGAATACTAAGAATCTACAAGTCTAGGTCGATACAGTGATTGACAGTAATATAGGGTGGATTTACCTTGGTATGTTACATCAACTTCTAAGTACTACTTGATTTTTATCCATGAGCATTCTTGGTTCTTTTCGTTTGTCGGCTGCATACAACTGTCATGTGATTTTGGTATGAAAATTTGCGTAATTTTTTCAATGAAATTTTGATGAGGTTTTTTAAAAAAAAGAAAGAATTCTTTGACAGCATTAATATAGCTAGTTTTACTAAAAGCCCTCCTTTTATTGCATGGTTTTAGGATAAGTGAATTGTATTTATATGACTATAAAGGTATTTATTTAATATTTATTTATATATTTATAGGTACATATTTATAATTGTGGGAATCATTTATCTTAGTACTGTAAAATCTCAGGGAATTTTTCCAAAACGCATTTTTTGCACATGCTGTCATTTGCACAAGTGTTTTTCCTCGGCCAAAATAGTTAATTAAGAGATAACACAGAAATATTGTATTATTCTTGGCAAAAATATGACGATTTTAATTGCACTAGCACTTTACACATTACACAATTATACTTGCAATTATTGGAAAATGTTTATTGTGTAATGATCATGAGTGGCCTTTTGAAAAGTATAATGAAAAAAAGAAAGAATTTTATTAGGTAATGGCCTCTATTTTTTAAATTTAACAAGTGTATTTATGAGTTAAAATGCTAAGGATATGTTAGGAATTTAGTGCAATTAATTAACAGATAGGAGTCCTATTAAATGTAGTCGTTTAGATAATTTAGAACAGAGTATAGATAAATTTGTATTGTGTATGGATATATTTTTATAAATGGTTTTAATGTGGCTTTTATGATTTTATTATGAACTGAAATCGAATAAAGTATATTTATTCATTCATTCATTCACATTACACATGGGTGAAATATTATTTTGTTATATTTTAGGTATACTATGCACTTTTTTTCATTTATCATTCAAATTGGTACTGACAGACTATTAAGGAAGGATATAAAACTTTGCATTTAAGCGAGAAATTTCTAAAATAGGATTGGATAAACGAATTAATGATGGAATACAGTTTTTTCTAGCATTATACTAGTTTGTTTGAAATATTTATCCACTCTGATACATAACTGTATTTTTAATAATGTTAATGATAGGCATTTATGCACTAGCACTTTAAAAAGAGGTCTCACGTAATTCAATGCTGTCATGTGATCCAGGCAGGGATCTGCCGAAACGCGTCATGGCGACTTGATGGTGTGCTGATCAAATAAACTATTAGCACCAAACCTGGGTCTACACTCGTTTTGTTTTTCGTGAAGAAGGCTGGAAGCAAGGTTCGTGGCATATATATATATTTTTATTTTTTTTATTTTTTGGGGGGGGAAATTCAGCCATTTTCTCCAAACATCAGGCTACGAGTTCTGTAATACATAAACTTTTGTTTCAAATACATGTGTTTTTAATGTTGGTATTCATATACTAATTCAGTCAAGCAAATGCTTATAATTTAGTAGGCTCAGTTGCACGCAGTTACAGTTAACTGGAGACAACCAGTAGCTCACAAAGTACTCATTGGAGAAGCCTCTCATAGAATATATAATCATGTATGTGTGACTCACAGGCTGTTGAAGTCGCAGTATGATTGTAAGCGTTCTGCTCATTTCAGGAATAGGTGTATGGTACTTTTACATAGTACGGAGGGCTGTCCACAGTTCCTGGTTATGCATGCCATACCATTGGCTAGTGTATAGACATGATCTTGTTGATTAACAGGCACATCTCATTGAGATAAGTAATGACCAAGCATTATTTTAACTAAATTCAAGGTTTAATAAGTTGCTGATCGCATTAATGTCTTCTAGCCATTACGTTTCTTAGGCACCTAAATACCACTAAAAATAGATCATGATATCTACTAAATGTGGGTGATTTCACAGATATGCGTCATGTTTTGCATATTATGAAAAGTTATGCCCATTAGCACTACAGAGGTGATAGAAAATTGGATCTAGGTGTAGCTTGCTGAATACCTTCCAATCAAAAAAAGTATAGCAAACTGTCACATTTAATGGAGAGGTCATGAGTGATGTCATGAATATGTCATAAGTAATGTCATCAGTTATGTCATTTAACATATCAAGAATGCAATGTGTGGTCATAAGCAGTGCATGGCGGGGACACAAGTTATTGTTCGCTCAGTAAACTACAACTGGTGAATTTTAGTGTTTTTTTTTAACATTAGTTTTGGTGTTCCTTCAATACCTAACTACAGCGTCATTTAACCTTTGGCTCTACAATTCCCTATAACATAACATAAATGTTTTCAGGCAACATCCCCACTGAGCATGGCTTTCGACTTTGCGCAGTGGGCGGTTGGAAGCCTCTGGCCAGGCCCTGCTCTCCAAACCCCTGAGGGTAGCCCACCCCCCACTGCGAACAACCCCCTGGCATGTGGACACATATATATATATATATATATATATATATATATATTTTTTTTTTTTTTACAGTACCCCCGCTGCACCTTCGTTCTGGCATCCCGTCCATGGTATTACGGGACCCCTTAATGCTTGCACAGTCACGCTTTGCCATAGAGCGGATGCTTGAGCAGCGGCTCCTGCATGAGTATTACAGTACCTCACGAAAGGGCTGCACTGGGTCCACAAAAATAATCTTTCCCATGAGTGAGTCCCTCTGGACCACCCACACCCAAGTGCTAGGGTCAGGGTATTCCTGCTACCTAATACCTTTTTTTAATGTTTAATTACTTTGAGAACACAGGGCCAAGTTTAAAAAAAGAAATCTGTACCCCGAGTCTACAGCAGGACCAAGTGTCCAGATGTCGCTAACTTTTCAGCTGCTTTATGACCACTCGAGCATCTCTTTAATCTTGAATTTCTCAGAAATGGCTGAACAGATTTACACCACATTATGAAAAGCACGCTTTAATTTATCTAATGCATACCCTAGCAAGGCATAACATAACCACAAATTGCAAAGCTACTACTGCACTCAGCATACATAAATGGAAATAGTAGGTTAAAAGATAGAATCAGGTAGAGGGAACTGCCCTTCAGATGGAAAAACTGAGGGTACCAGGAATGCAGATGCGCCCCTAGCCCTTTTTAACAAAGGTTAAAGTGACATTATAGTTAGGTGTTGAAATAAGATAGAAATAACATTTAAAAACAAAAAAACTGTTCTAACTTCTTTCCAAATTTGGTGTAATTCCATTGATCCGTTTTTTCTCTAGCTGCTTTAAAATTCTCCTATGGGAATTATTATGGAATATCAATGTTTTGGGAACCCTTCCTCCCTGCTTCTTGGCCCCCCTTGATAGAGCACCCCAAGACTTTCCAGGAAGGAACTGAGGTGGATGAGCTTTTATTTTTTCATTTTTTGGAAAGTTTTGTAAAATTTGTCAAACGGTGCCAATGAAACAAAAACAGTTATCCAATGGAAACTGATCGGACTCTAAGTTTACATGGGCAACCGCCACTGTGTAACTTATATATTCATGGTTAAGGCTTCTTATTGAATGTTTGCTAGAGGTTTTTAAGGCTCCTATTTCGCAGGAAAGAGGTCTGTGAATTATTCCCTCTTAATTCACAGTGCTGAATGCATTTGTAGGATATTTAGCATCCCCTAAACAAATAGGAAGTTAAATGGATGTTTAACATAGCATTTCCTCTTTCTTCTTTCCTTGGAGATTAAAAAAAAAAAAATCTTTCACAATGACAGTGCTGCTCTCAGTACACCTGACAAGCTAACCTTTGCAGGCCCAGCCTTGATGCAATTCATCTACCAATGAATCGTCCTCGGTGAATGAAAATAAACTTTGTAAACGCAGTAACCTGTCAGCGAAAAGGTACACTGTCCCATTAGGCTTTATTTTCTTTGCCTTCAGTGATACAATCAAAGATGTAATTTAACATGAAACATGTAATGAGTGATGTAATATGTGAGGTCATAAGCGGTGCATGGCAGGTGCACAAATTGTCCGCTCAGTAAATTATAACTGCTGAATTTCAGTGTTTTTTTGTTTTTAAATGTTATTTCTTATCTTATTTCAACACCTAACTATAATGTCACTTTAACCTTTGTTAAAAAGGGCTAGGGGCGCATCTGCATTCCTGGTACCCCTCAGTTTTTCCATCTGAAGGGCAGTTCCCTCTACCTGATTCTATCTTTTAACCTACTATTTCCATTTATGTATGCTGAGTGCAGTAGTAGTTTTGCAATTTGTGGCTATGTTATGCCTTGCTAGGGTATGCATTAGATCAATTAATGTATTACCAATTTTTGTTCTTTTTAGGTTTCGACATGAAGCCTTGTAAATACATTTCTGGTTGCAAGAGGTTTTCTTGTTCCGTGACCTCTCGTATTATATCACATATTGTTTCCTACTACCTGGCCATTGCTGGGGGCTCCCAAGTCATACTTTAAAAGACAACCTCCTCTGTTACATTGGTTGCATGCGGCACTAGGATGAACTTTGTGTGCATTCCTAGATACTTTGGATGTGTGTTTCAATATGACATCCCAGTATCCTCCTGATTTTCCTTTCAGTGTCTTACTACCTGTTTTCCTTCAACCAGGTCAAAAGCTTCTTTAAACGGGTTAGCTCATGGTCGATCAGGGGTGCAGATTAGCCAGTGTGGTTTGTGTTGGAAAGTGGGTTATTAGTAGTGGTAAATATGCATCTACCACTGACAATAAGGCCACTAATACAGTCTAGGGCTCAGTACAGGTCTCAAATTATTCCCATGCTCAACCCTGGGTAGTTTGGATGCGAGCAGGCAGGCTTAACTTAGGAGACCGGTATGTAAAGCATTTAAAAACACCAATTCAGTGAATAATTAAGACACAATATGCAATAAAAATCCCAACACCAATTAATAAAAATAAGAAATATACTTATCTCTAAATGACACCAAAACGACAAAAATCCATTGTAGGGAACCGAAGATATGAATTTTTAAAGATTTAACACTATATAGCACTTAAAAACCTAAAGCGCCACTCTGGGACATCTGGTTGCACTTGACCGGGACAAAGTCAAAGTTTCAGGCCAACCGCGATGGAGCCCTGTTTGGATACCCCACACACTAGGCCTCAGTCAGAATTTTACCATCGGACTTTGAAACTTTTCTGGAGCTTTTTCTGCCGGAGTCACTCTATGCTCTTCACCAGTCCGGATTCGGCGAGGGTTTACCGGCTTGCTTTTCAGGGAGCTCCCGGTCAAACTCTGGAAGTCAGACCTCCAGAGATTTTCAGCGGGACGAATCAGCAGTCAGGCCAGCTCACGGTTGAAGGTGGCCGGCTTGGCTCTCGCGTTTGAGTCAGTACCCTTATGGAGCTTTTTTCCAAGGGTGCTCCAAACGTCTGAAACTTCTTCCTGAAGTTCCTCTTGAGGGTCCAGTGTTTCCAAAACACCATCCAAGGGTCTGGAATCTCCAAGATGGTCCATGAAGGGTTGGGACCACAATTTCCACAATGCACCCGGACGAAACCCTTACAAATCCACTGGACGCACTCCAGGCATGGGATTCTTGGTGGTGACG
>CAWUFW010029385.1:0-19201 GCA_963921515.1 Calotriton arnoldi | reverse complement strand
TGTCCATCTGAGACAGGCATGCTGACATATGCCAGTCACATGTACAGTGATGCGTTGTACTGCAATGGACCGATCGGTGCCTCCGGCCGGCCCATTGCATTCAATGTGTGCGGGTACGCTGTCGTACCCCTGTGCGCGTTAGTACTGCAATGGACCGATCGGTGCCTCCGGCCGGCCCATTGCATTCAATGTGTACGGGTACGCGTTGTACCCTGTGCGCGTTGTACTGCAATGGACCGATCGGTGCCTCCAGCCGGCCCATTGCATTCAATGTGTGCGGTACGCGTTGTACCCCTGTGCGCGTTGTACTGCAATGGACCGATCGGTGCCTCCGGCCGGCCCATTGCATTCAATGTGTGCGGGTACAGCGTTGTACCCTGTGCGCGTTGTACTGCAATGGACCGATCGGTGCCTCCGGCCGGCCCATTGCATTCAATGTGCGGGTACGCGTTGTACCTCTGATGCGTGTTGAACTGCAATGGACCGATCGGTGCCTCCGGCCGGCCCATTGCATTCAATGTTGCGGTGCACGCGTTGTACCCCTGTGCGCGTTGTACTGCAATGGACCGATCGGTGCCTCCGGCCGGCCCATTGCATTCAATGTGTGCGGGCACGCGTTGTACCCTGTACGCGTTGTACCGCAATGGACCGATCGGTGCGCACCCATTGACAATGGGCTTTCCTGGCAAGGGACGCGTTTTCGAATTTCGAACGAGTCGGTTGCTGGAAAATCAGTTGGTCACCCTCAACAATGTTGCAAAATCATGTATGTCATGAAGTTGAAGATTTGAAGGATGCTGTGGGCGTGTTTTGGTGCTGCTATTCCATGGATTGGCCAGATTCAGAAGATGCAAACGACTTGGACCTATCACTTTGGACACAAGGGACAGTATCTGCCTCTCCAGCACATATATATTGCTGGCTGTTCCCCTGAGAGCTCACTTGCCTGCACTACATGCTCCAGGACGACATCTGCCACTGCACTGCTGCTGTCTCTGCCCCTCTGGACCCTGCAATGGCACGTACTGTGGAGAGAGCCCCAGCCTTCAGCCTTGAAGAGAACCAGGCCCTGCTGGACAGCCTACGTCCACAGTACAGCAAGCTGTATGGGACACCAGGGGAGCAGGTGAGTGTTCTGTGCACTGCCTTTCTGAATGTGCATTTTGTGTGACTAGCAAGGCTGGAAGTCTGCACGCCACTGGCTAGCAGGCTCACTGAGTAGTTGTCACCCCCATAGTGTGTAGTGACTTGCACTGGACAGGTATGGTGCAGTGACAGTGCATTTGAACATGGTTTTACTTCCCATGCAATGATACCATGTAGTGAGGTCTGGCAAACTGTCCATGGGCAGCTTTGCACTGCCTGTGTACATCATGTGCCCCTGTGATTGAGACATGTATATACAACTGTGTCATGCACGGATATGTTGCATGTGTGGTAATGGCCTTTTCACTTTGTCATCCTGACAGGTTAATGCCCATCGGAAGCAGGAGATCTGGAAGGACATCGTCCGGGCCGTCCGGTCCGTGGGGGTCTACAAGCGCCGGATCCGCAACTGCCAGAAGAGGTGGCAGGACCTTCGGGGCTGGACCCGGAGGATTGCACGGGTCCAGCTGAAGCTGTCGCCTCCTCGCAGGAGGGGCGGAACACGGACCCTGACCCCCCACATGCTCCAGATCCTGGCGGTGGTGTTTCCAGACCTGGATGGGCAGCTGAAGGCCAGACAGCAGCAAGGAGGGGTGAGTCAAAGACTGCACTGTGAACTCTGTATTACATGCTTTGTGCCCTCCTCTGGCCTGGTTCAACTGCCACAGTGCAGCAGTCATGTTGTCCAGGAGCCATGTCCCTCTATTGTGCACTGCCCACTGCTCATCTGATACCCAGGTGTGGCCCTTACATTCAGGGAATTGTGTCACTTGGGACTGTGTCCTTGCAGTTTGCTTCACTAAAGGTGGGGGACAGCATCTGTTTCCCTAACTCTGTTGTGGGCATCATGGGTGGGTCCATTGTTCACACAACGCCTGTGTTTGGACATGTGATCTGCGTGTTGCTTTGATATGCGGTCCACTTGCTGAGCTGAGCCACCACATGTGCCTGGGGTATGTGGCACACGCCCATGCAGCGGGTGGGAACAATGTTTGGGCCCCAGGAGTGTGCAGATTACGTGTGTCACACATACATAGCCAGCTATCCACTGTCCAGGGCACATCCCTCATTCATGTGGAGCAGGACAGTCATGCCTACTCCAGGCCATGCAATGCACTCTGTACTCCCACTCCCGTGTATCAGCTGACACATTGTGCACAGTGATTTGACCCCTCAGGTGTCTGCCTCTGTGTCAGTGTGCTGTGGATTAGTTGCCAGGACTGCTGGGGTGTTTCTTGGTAGGGGCTCAGCATGCCCCTGGAGATGTGACCATAGGAGACGATACTTGTGTGTCACATAGGTGTTTGATCAGCTGCGCGTGCAGACTGGGGTATGCGAATGTGAAGTTCAGGCAGCTGTTCCCCATTCACAGCAAATTGTGAGGGGCTCAGGTTCAGAGGGTAGTGTCACAGGTCTCCCATATGTCCAATAGGTATGACCTGGACAGATGAGGGTTAAGATGATGTGTTGTGTGGGGGATGTACATGTGCACTTGTGCAGCTACAGGACTTGCATTCCCCATGACCTACTATTGTGACACAGTGCATAGTGTTGTTGTCTGGCTGCCAAGTCATACATCACTGAGACAGTGATGTATGACTTAGCAGTCATGCCTCTGCCATGGCATGTGTCAACTTATTGGTGGTCCTGCAGGGGAGTGACATGTGCTACATGCACACCATTGTGGCGATGGCTATCAGGACATGGGTGCATCATCGTGTCTGTCGCTGGTATGCATCACATGCATTTCCTATTTGACTCTGGGCATCCCTTTCATCCGGAAACCTGTACTGACTCAGTGGCAAGAGCTGTGATGTGTGCATGTCCACATGCCACACCGTGTCCTCTGCACTGTCCAACTACTGTGTACTTGGTGCATGTGTCCACACTGGGGTGTTGCAATCCAACAGACACCAGACAGATGGGTGCAAGGCCATGTGGGATGTGAGTGCCATGCTTGGCATCAGACTGACAATTGGCTTCTCCTGTTCAGTTAGGGCACTTTTAGCAATGTACAACTAATGATGCCAGGGCTTGCTCTGTAATGTGCTGTGCTCACAGTGGTGTGTGCGTTTGGTGCAGGTGACTGATGTCTGTCTGTTTCCCCATTGTTTGCAGATACATCCACGGCCACGGAAGGGGACAGCTCCACGGACCAGGAGGAGCCAGAGAGCCAGACTGGGTCAGCAGCCGAGGAGTGGTCGGAGGGACCCAGTGGCACGGAGGGCGAGGGGAGCCACACCGAGGAGTCCTCAGCACCATCTACCTCAGCTGAGTACCAGAGCAACTCGGAGGATGACTCCCTTGTGGAGGCGGGTGTCAGCAGCCACCACACCCCAGCTAGTGTTGCTGTCCCCGCCACCACCAGCACCACCACCGCCCTCCCATCGGCTCCCATTCCCCAGGTCCGTGGAGGCTCCCATGTTCGGGAGCGTGTCTCCTTTGGGCCAGGCACCGCACCCCCTGCCCCTGTGTCCCCTGCTGCCCTGAGTGAGGAGTATGTGTACCTCCTTCGCCAGCTCCATGTAGGGCAGACAGCCATGCTGAGTGTCCTCCATGCGCACACCGCACTGTTGACTCAGCTGGTGTCGTTCATGGAGGGCATCTCATCGGGCATGTCTGACCTACAGATGGGCAACAGGTCCATGGACTCCTCCCTGACGGCAGCAGTGTCCCTCCTCAGACAGTCCCTCACCCCTCCTGCCTCTGCTCCATCCACACTCCCCAGCACCTTACCCGTCCCAAGCACACACACACCGGCACAGGCACACACCAGCACACACACGTCCAGCACACAGACACACACGCCACAAACTAAACGCACACGCACGCACAGTCAGGGGACTGAAACCAGACTCACAGGGGATGGGGCCCATGGTACACAGACACGCATCCACGGGCACTGCGCAGTCCTCAGTTGCCTCTCCCTCCAAAGCACCCTCCCTTGCCTCACCTGCAACCCCAAAGACCCAGCGCCTCTTCCTCAGTGACCTCGGCCTCTTCCCTCCGATCCAGCTGCCCCAGCATCCAGGGGAAGAGGAAGCCCCCCACACGGAGCAGAGTGCCCTCGCCCCCGGACACCCTCTTCCAGGCGCAGACAGACTGAGGCCCCCACCCGCAAGTCCCCCGGAGTGCTAAGAGCAAGACCCCGCCGCCGCCCTGCAGCTCAAGCACCAGGTCTCCTTCCTCCATCCCTCAGGCCCCCACTCCACAGGTGCCCCCACCACACCCTGCCCCAGGTTCCCCCACCCACAGATATACCATCCCCAAGAGGCTCCGGCCTTCTCCCCCTGCCACTTGCTCTCCCGGCACCACACCCCCCGCTGCGCTTGTCTGTGCCACTGATGTGGTGAGGGTGTCCTCCCCCTCTGTCCAGCCTACCTTGCCTGTTCCCCATTCTCCTCCCCTGGTGGTAGGCACTGCAGTGGAGTCCACTACCACCCTGTCTCACTTGGGCACTGCAGTGGCGGACCTGTCCACTCCATCTGCAGGGTCCACTGCAGTCGTGCCGGCACCCACAACATCTGAGCCATGCCCCCAGTTGTGCCGGCACACACCATGTCAGACACCTCCACTGCAGTTGTCAGTGGCTCTCCAGCACCCACCACCCCTTCCCTGCTTCCTCCTGGTGAGCCCTGATCCTGTCCCTGCGGTGCCTGGCCTACCCCCCCGGTTGCCCCTCCTAGTGGATTGTCCCTGGTTTTGTGCAGGCATGTGTAGGGTGGCATCTGCCACTGTCACCCACTTGTGACTTTGTTGATGGACTGCCCATAGGCCTTTGTTTATGTTCTACCGGATTTCTACTTTTAATGCCACATATGCTGAATAAAGCAACTTTCTGTTCTCTAGTGCTTTTGCTTCTGATGTACATGATGTTGATGATGCTAACCATGCCCTTGCTGCAGTGATGGTGATATTTGGTCTCATGATAATGAAGTGTTACTGTACAGGAACCCATGTGGTCCAGGGGGAATGTGTCCTATCCTGTGGTGTATCCATGTCATCCATAGCAGCATCTGAGGGTGTCATGTGTTCAGTATTTGGCAATGGGATTTCCTACTTAGATTGGCTATTTCACATCTGTGGCTTCCACCCCTGCACATCTGTTGTGCCTGCCATTGTTCAATTCGTCTACTTCCCTGACCGTGTGGCCATCTCCACTGGACATGCAGGTTTGGGCATCAATGGGGAAGGACTCATCTGTGTTGTCAGTGCAACATTGCTATACAAGTGTGTTGGATCTGTGCTGATGATTCCGTTGGCACTTCCATGACCAGGCTGATGTGACGGGAGCCCTCATTTGGTGCTAATTGTTGATTGTGTGACCAAGTGCTCAGCTGACATGGTGGGGCCCTACTGAGGCAACATATGGCACAGCTTTCCTCACACAGGAGTGGAGTCCCCTCATGGCAGTGTGTACTCCTGTGACATTGCCTGCGCCCAAGGTGTGTGTTGTATGTGCATGTCTGTGTGTTCACTTCCGTTTAGCTGTGCATGCTGTGATCCCTAGTGTTGTACCTGTTTGTGATGCTAGCTGAGTTGAGCTATGTTCCCCCAAAGTCTTCTCCCTGGGTTCTCTGTGATGTGGGTGCATGGCACATTACTGGTCATCAGGGTGTCACCCATAGGTGTGCTTGCTGTCAGGGCTGAGTTTGTGTGCAGACGCAGATGGGTCACAGTCAGGTTTCCCCTTGGCACTTGTTGTTTGCCCCTGTCATGTGATTTCCAGTTTGTGTTATCTTTCAGTGATTGTGACACGTTGTGTGTGTGACTGCTGGCACTCCTCAGGGTCCGGGCTGCAATGTTGGTTGTTGTCTATGTGTGTTCTTTGTGGGTGACCTTGGCTTCTTCATTGGTGTGTGACTGTGGCTGTGATCCCATTGGTTGGTGTGGTATTGCCGTCATGTCCATGTACGGCGTAGTGTGCAGTGTGTCAGACATTCAGGAGTCTTGTTGAGTGTCCATGTGTGATGTGTTTCTGCACCTTGGTTCCCACCCACCACCCTGGAATAGTCATGGGTGCATGTGCAATGTCACCAGTGCATGTGTGCTTCACTGCTGCACATTGTTGGAGGTCGAGGGTGTGGTGTTGAGTGTGTGCAGATGAGAGTTGTTGCCCGGCTAGGCCCCTGCCTCCATGTTGGCCTTGGCTTACTGGCCATGCTGTTTGATTTGTGCTTGTGTAGGTGTGATGGTAGTTAGTTGCTCAGTACACATGACTGTGGTTCACAGTGTGAACCACATTTAGCTTTGTCATCACAGTGGGATTGTAATGCAGCCCAGGGTCACCACATTGTGGTGGCCCTGGGAGTGGTGCTGTGGTGTGTCTGTGTCTTGCTGTGTCAGTTGCTGTCCCTACGTGCCTGTGTGACATGTGTGATTTGTGCTCCCTCTCATCTGACAATGCCTGCTTGCCCACATAGGGGATTTGGATCCATGAGTTACCTTTGTGTGGCACTGTATGCACATCTGTATGATTGGTATTCAGGTCTCCTCATGTGTTGTGTGGTTGCCTGGGGACACTGGCACCCCCCTCACCTGTTGTGTATGATGTGCAGTGTGGGTCTGCCTGTTTGTGTTTGTGCATCTGCACCACTGCATTGGCATATCTTGGGTGTGCCATTGGCTGTATGTAGTTTGGTGGGTTTCCCCTGCTGTCCCTGGGACTCCTAGGTCATCGGTCAGCACAATGATCATGGTTTGTGTGTCCCATTGCTGCCATGGTATGGTATCTGTTCACCTCACATCTGCAGTCTCCACAGGGTATCTGCATGTGTGTGCCCATTGGTGCAAATATGTGGGTCTGCATTCTGATGGTCACTTCTGTCATTGTGTCATTGATGATTGTTGACGGTGTCAGCCCCCATGGGTGTTGTTTGTCTGCACATGGCCAAAGTTATGTCTTATTTGCACTGCAGTATTTGGCTCCCAATTTATTTTGCAATGGGACACATACACTACTTTGCCACTGATGTGTTTTTTGTTATGTGACCAGGAATCATCCATGCAGTTTTGCAGTTGCACCTCTTTCTTTGTCAACACTTACCTTTTGGTCACTGTGATGATGGGGGTTTGGACCCCATTGCCACAATGTTCGAAATGTGCTTCAGCTATGGACCCCACACTTACATTTTGGTCACTGTGATGATGGGGGTTTGGACCCCATTGCCACAATGTTCAAAATGTGCTTCAGCTATGGACCCCACACTTACCTTTTGGTCACTGTGATGATGGGGTTTGGACACCATTGCCACAATGTTCAAAATGTGCTTCAGCTATGGACCCCACACTTACATTTTGGTCACTGTGATGATGGGGGTTTGGACCCCATTGCCACAATGGTCATGGCCTGCTTGCATTGTGGGTGCCACACACATATATGTGTGGCACATGTGCTAGGGGGTCACATTGTATGTTCAAAGTCATGTTCGGTGTTGTAGGCATTTGACACAGTCTACACACGCTTGTCATGGTGTTGGGGGATGTCTTCTTCTTGCATTCCCTAGGTTGTGGTGTGCTGGTTGTGTCATGCATTGTCCATCCTATGAGTGGGGGTGGTAGTAGTGGTAGGCATCCAGCCCCCTGGGTGAGGGTGGTAGTAGTGGTAGGCATCCAGCCCCCTGGGTGAGGGTGGTAGTGGTGGTAGGCATCCTGCCCCCCTGGCTAAGGGTGGTGGTAGGCATCCAGCCCCCTGGGTAAGGGTGGTAGTAGTGGTAGGCATCCTGCCCCCTGGGTGAGGGTGGTAGTAGTGGTAGGCATCCTGCCCCCTGGCTAAGGGTGGTAGTAGTGGTAGGCATCCTGCCCCCTGGGTGAGGGTGGTAGTAGTGGTAGGCATCCTGCCCCCTGGCTGAGGGTGGTAGTAGTGGTAGGCATCCTGCCCCCCTGGGTGAGGGTGGTAGTAGTGGTAGGCATCCAGCCCCCTGGGTGAGGGTGGTAGTAGTGGTAGGCATCCTGCCCCCTGGGTGAGGGTGGTAGTAGTGGTAGGCATCCAGCCCCCCTGGGTAAGGGTGGTAGTAGTGGTAGGCGTCCTGCCCCCTGGGTGAGGGTGGTAGTAGTGGTAGGCATCCTGCCCCCTGGCTAAGGGTGGTAGTAGTGGTAGGCATCCTGCCCCCTGGGTGAGGGTGGTAGTAGTGGTAGGCATCCTGCCCCCTGGCTAAGGGTGGTAGTAGTGGTAGGCATCCTGCCCCCTGGGTGAGGGTGGTAGTAGTGGTAGGCATCCAGCCCCCTGGGTGAGGGTGGTAGTAGTGGTAGGCATCCTGCCCCCTGGCTAAGGGTGGTAGTAGTGGTAGGCATCCTGCCCCCCTGGGTGAGGGTGGTAGTAGTGGTAGGCATCCAGCCCCCTGGGTGAGGGTGGTAGTAGTGGTAGGCATCCTGCCCCCTGGGTGAGGGTGGTAGTAGTGGTAGGCATCCTGCCCCCTGGGTGTGGGTGGTAGTAGTGGTAGGCATCCTGCCCCCTGGCTAAGGGTGGTAGTAGTGGTAGGCATCCTGCCCCCCTGGGTGAGGGTGGTAGTAGTGGTAGGCATCCAGCCCCCTGGGTGAGGGTGGTAGTAGTGGTAGGCATCCTGCCCCCCTGGGTGAGGGTGGTAGTAGTGGTAGGCATCCTGCCCCCTGGCTAAGGGTGGTAGTAGTGGTAGGCATCCTGCCCCCTGGGTAAGGGTGGTAGTAGTGGTAGGCATCCTTCCCCCTGGGTGAGGGTGGTAGTAGTGGTAGGCATCCTGCCCCCTGGGTGAGGGTGGTAGTAGTGGTAGGCATCCTGCCCCCTGGCTAAGGGTGGTAGTAGTGGTAGGCATCCAGCCCCCCCTGGCTGAGGGTGGTAGTAGTGGTAGGCATCCAGCCCCCCCTGGCTAAGGATGGTATTAGTGGTAGGCATCCTGCCCCCCCTGGGTTAGGGTGGTAGTAGTGGTAGGCATCCAGCCCCCCCCCTGGGTAGGGGTGGTGGTGCGCATTCAGGCCCCTGTGTGCATAAGTGGCATTGGTGATGGGCATCCCGCCCCTATGGTGCTGCTGTTGCTGGTGTAAGTATATTCTGCATCCCTCTGTGTGTGTGTGATGTGTCGTGTGCGTGTTGTATGTGTTTTGTGGTTGGTGTCTGGCTTACCTTCTGCGCCGTACGCGTCCGTGCCTGTTCCGGTAGTAAATGTAGAATATTGGTATGATCGGGACGAAGGGATTCATGGTTGGTTCGTGTCGTTCGTCCTTCTCGTTGCTTCGCGTCATCCTCGTCGCTTCGCCTCGTCGCTTTGCCTCGTCCTCGTCGCTTCGCGTCGTCCTCGTCGCTGCCGTGTTCGTCTCGAGCCGTGGATCGTGTTGTGGCGCGAATCGGAGCTTATGTGCGCCTCTCCCGGATGCTTTGACGTGCCGTGCGTAGCGGCGGGTTCGGCGCGTTCGAAAGCGCATCGTACTCGTTCGGCCGGACGGAGCTGCATTTTGGCTTCCGTGCGACTCGATTCAGCGTTTCCGGATTCGCCTCGGTCGGGGAACAGGACCTGGTTTGGGTGAGTACGGCTCGGCCGAGATTCTTTGCTGTTGTGCGCATCGTACTTACTCGTTCGGTTGTGCTGTACGGATCGGTCGGGAAACAGGCTTTCGCATGGCTTTTTTCCCGACCGAATGGTGTTGGGTACGCCTCCGACCGAGATCGGAATCGGCCCCATAGTGGCTAGATGTTAGGGTAATTGGTCGACAAGTTCTTAGTTTGTCTACGCGCGTTTCGGCTTTTTAGCGCCTTCTTCAGGACAGCCACAGAAAGAACCTAAACAAACAATGAAATAAATACATATATGTATCACAAAAACAAAATATTGCACTGAGTCAAGAGCGCCTTTGATGTATATAACAAGTCATAATATACGAAAATATTACAATGATAAGACAAATAAAATTACAGTGTATAAAGAGCAAATAAGACCCTCGAAAAGTTATCAAGTGCTATCAAAGGAAGTAAAAAGGATACAGTACACCGAATAGAATAAAGAAAGTAAAGACCCTTAATACCATTATAATATGTAAAGTAATAATAAAGAGGAAAATAAGAAAAAGATATCTATACTAAAGAGCAATATGCATATACCTGATAGAAGAGGGAGGCTTACCTAATTGGATATGTTTAAGGAGACCAAAATAGATGTTTGGACCTCAGGTAGATGAATTACCTATTGTAAAAGGAACAGAAATGACCTAGCCTTAATTCTTAAATAACATAGCAAATTATAATTTGATGACTAGTCAGGCTTCTTAAAAACTAAAAACCTACTTGTGATGCAATAAGCGGTCATAAGTGTTAACAAGGTAAGGAATTCTTCAAACCCAAGGGGGTGTAGATACTGTAAAATAGAAACAGAGAACCTAATTATCTATATTGTGTCCAAACTGTGTCATTACAGACATAATATCCAGAAGGATTTCAATAGAATATACAAAGACAAAGAATAATTACCTAAAAATGAATATGTATTGAAGATCAAATAAATAAGAATAAAACAAGTCACCGGGCAAACCGAATATAGCTCTCCAAGTATAGAAGATATATATGATGCCAATTGAGGGAGCTCTGTAAAAAGTACATATAACCTAGTTAGGAGTGCCGGATTTGGCTAATATTTGAACTTTAATAAATGACCCAAGACCTTGTAAATACAGAAGATATATCTACCTTTTTAACAATGATGTTCAAAATCATCCCGATAAAAGGAAATGTGGCGGGACTACGGGATGATCTCAAGGGAAGAGACAAAACTATATAATAAAAGAAGGAAAAACAAAATAAAATAAAATAAAAACAACTATATACCATATGCGATGAGCGATGGAATTACATCGCAATTCGTACTTAACACAAATATGAATTAAATGTACCGTAAAAAAAGATAATGTAAATAGATAAGGGAGTTACATCACAAGATAGTAATCCTGAATAAACCTATAGACATGCTAGAGGCAGATAGCACAAGTTATAATGAACCTTGCACGGTATATAGCCGTGACTACTCTCAGCTGACAAATAGTTCATAAAGCGACACGATAGCTAGGGTGCTAACTTTTAAATAGATATTTATGCAGCTGCTAACCCCTTCACGGAAGTCCAAAAAGTACGCACCAAGCGCGCTGCGCGGATAAAACAGCGAAATAACCACAAGCGAGCCACGCGGTAGCACTAGGGTAAAAGGTGCAGCAAGATTCGGCCCCATTACTTACTTAAGACAAAGGATTCTCTTCTCATGGCATGGTTCCCGGACTCGACAAGCGGGGTAGAAACATAAGAATTTATACATACGAAAAACCCTAAGAACCTATCGCGTATACGATGGCGTGGTGACGTATGTAACAACGTAACGATGCAATGCGTAGGAAATGCATTGCGGGAGTAATAGAAATTGAAAAAAGACGATGAGGAAAAGTGAAAATTCAGAAGTGTAATTTATATTAAATTGCATTCACTGAAAAGAAGGTAAAGAACCACCTCGTATTCATAGTCCGTAAAAATGACCAGTAACAGATATAACCAAATAATTGCAAAATGGATGCTGCCAGAACGTCCTGGCAAAAATCTACAGAAAGCGCGTAGCGCCAACCATAGAAGCAAAAAACCAGGTGAATATAAGTCCAGATAGAGAGTAACTCCATCAATATGGATGATATAAGAAATATATATGAAGTTAAATAACCACTGTACTTAGTGATAACAGATGGCATGTTCCCACACCATGTCACTTTTCAGGAAAAATAATATATGGTTAAGCAACCTCTATTGCTAGTGATAACAGATGGCATTTTCCCATGGTATTACACTGTTCAGCCCCCGTTTCCATGTATCAAGGACAAAAATCCCAAAAACCTCACGTTTTTTACGAATTGCATCACTTCTTTCACCTTGAGGGATTTCAATTCTTTCTATAATGAACCAACGTACATCGTTGGTAGTATGTTTGTATTCTAAGAAGTGATTGACTAGTGGGGCGTTAGTTTTAGCTGTGTGTATTGCCGAGCGATGTTCCGTATGTCGAACATGAAATGCTCGTGAGGTTTCACCCACATAGCCCAAGCCACAAGGGCACACAAGAAGGTAAATCACATTTTTGGTCTTACAGTTGAACATCTTCTTGGCTGAGATCTGATAGCCATTAAGCGTGATGTTATTTCCTTCTATAGCATAATCACAAGCTTTACATTTAGAACATTTAAATGTTCCTGTGATCGGGAGCTCTCCATCAATAGTTTTTGAATGAAAGAAGTGCTTTCTCTATATCTGGATCTGGTGACAATATCTTTTATGTTTTTATTCCGCCGATGTGCAAACATTGGCTTAGGAAGTTTATGTTGCTCTTCAAGGTCACTATTCAGAATATGCCAGCTGGAGTTGACAATCTGTCTAACTCTTTCATTAAGTGTAGAGTGTTTGGTAACACACACCAACTGGTTGGTTGCAGATGGTAACTTATCTCTTAAAAGAGAATCTCTATCATAAAATCGTGCTCTTTTAAAAGATTCACGAATTAATCTATGAGGATACCCTCTTGCAGCAAATTTCACTTTCATAGTCATGGCTTGTCTGTCAAAATCGGTCAAATCCGAGCAATTTCGGCGCAATCGGAGAAACTGCCCGAAAGGTATACTCTCTTTTGTGCACATGGATGGTAGCTATTATATTGCAACAAAGTATTACGCGCAGTGGGCTTGACAAACAAGTCCACCTCAAGCTCACCCTCATTATGGCGGATAATGATGTCCAAAAACTCAACCTGATTGTGACTATAATGAGAGGTAAACTTTAAATTCTGATCACATGAATTGAGCCATGCTAAAAATTCAGCCAAATTTTCTTCCGTATCCGTCCAGATGAAAAAAATATCATCAATATATCTGGACCAGTAAATAACTGATTCAGAGAATGGTGCCATATCATTGTGGATATTTTTCTTCTCAAAAAGTGCCATGTAAATGTTGGCAATCGAAGGGGCAACAGAAGCCCCCATGCTTACACCTTTGATCTGTTTAAATAATGTATTTCCAAATTCAAAGGTATTCTCAGTAAGTACAAGTTCTAAACTTTGCAAAAGAAAATTCTTCGGACAAGATATGTTAAATGTTTCAATGAACCAAGTGACTGCTTCGATTGCTTCACGTTGAGGAATATTGCTATACAGTGATTCGATATCGAGAGTCACTAGTATCTGGCAACAATGATTGAAAGGAAGATGTTCAACTTTCTTAATTATGGATCTAGTGTCCATTTTGTACGAAGGAATTTTAACGACATGGGGTCTTAATATTTTGTCAATGTACTTTGACAGGGGTTCGGTAATGGATCCAATTGTAGAGACAATAGGACGGTATGGAGGATCTAGAATATCCTTATGGATCTTAGGGATCCCATAGATGCAAGGCATCTTGGGTTCATGACAATTCAAAAATCAAACTCCTTAGCACAGATTTCCCCATTGTGTAAAGCCTGGGTGGTAATCCGATGAATTTTATTGGAGACTTTACTAGTAGGGTCTCTAGTAACCTTGATGTAAAAGGTTTGGTCATCAAGAAGGGCTTTCATCTTACTCTCATATGTGGTGGTATCTAACACCACAATTCCACCACCCTTATCACAACCTTTCACTGTAAGCTTTTTATCATGTGCAATCTTTTGTAGGGAAAGGTATTCATCCTTATTAAGGTTGTTGGTACATAGGCCAGGGCTATTAATATTTTTATTTGGTAGGCAAATTTGCTATTGGTGGCATAATCTATACTTAAAGTAGATTTTTGTAGGTGTCTCCAGATACTTTGGTTAAAGTGGTAATAGCAATCTTGAATTGCAGTGTGTGGGTATATTTTTAAAATTGATTGAATCATTGCTTGTTCAAAGTCAATGATAATTTTTTGTGGAAAGAAGTTGTTGGTGTATTGTTTTATTATTGTTAGGAGCTCTTTGTAGGTGGTGTTTTGTTTATTAGGGAGTAGTGCGTATATGAAGGGGATGTTAGTGTCTTCATATTCGCCGTGCATAGTTTAGAGTTGATAAAAAGGTTTGGGTCAAACTATGAATGTGCCATCCATCATCCACGTTTTGCAGTTTTTAAGTTTTTGTAAGTTGTTGTTAGTGGCAAAGATGATAATTCTTTTTTCATGACCGTTATTGTCATGAAGAAGGAATCTTTCATCTTTGTGGGTGATGGTGTATTCTATTTCTGCAAAAGTTTGGGGAGTGAGTGGTGTTTGAGCTATAGCTCTTTTAGTTCTGTCAATTAATCTTTTCAGAGTGGGGATAGATGGTAGTTGTCCTGTGACATGTTCAGGTACCCTAGTTAACACGTTTTTGAGTATTTGGGTACTGGTCTGTTGGGAGCTGGTACGTTCTTGTTTCTAAAGCATCTCTGACTTTGATTTCAGTCACATTGGGGGATGGTTGTGTTCTCTGACATTAACTGTATTTGTTTCTACTGTAGTGGCTCTCCCATAGCAAGAATTGGAGTAATATTTACTGCATTTCCATAAGTGTAGCCCATGTAGCACAGAAGTAGTTTTCCCTTTTGTGAAGTTATGAATTTTGCTCTTTCTGCCATTTTTGTGTCTATCTGTGAATATATGTATATACATATATATATTTGTTAATTATACGATTTTGAACAGTAAACATGTTGGTATAATTATTATATTTGAAAGTATACTTACATTTGTCTTGCTTTAATTTTCTAGATGCATCTTTTATTGATTGTTGATGTTTCTTCACTGGCTTTTTTTCTGTTAGTTGAAAAGCAAAGTGTTATTTTTATTAAAATGTTATATTTAATTATGTTATTTTGTTTATTTAATTTCTATTTTTATTTAGTTGAGAAAAAAATACTTACTATTTTTAGTTGATGACGTTTTTATCCTTGATGTTGTTGTATTTTGAAGTTTGTAGAAGCTGTGAAGAGAAAAATATTTGTTAGTTATCTTTGGTTTTTAATTTTTTTATCGTTTATTATTAGTTTGTTGTAATTGTTGGTTAATTTATACACTTAGGGGCCTATTACGATGGCGGGCGGACATAGTCCGCCCGCCACTGTAACGGAGCGTGGGACCGCCCGTCGATGCTGCGGCGGTCCCGCCATGCACATTAGGATGCGCCCGCCACACTGGCGGGCGCATCCTGTGCCTTTTCCATTGCGGGTGGATCTGCTGGCTGCAGACACGCCCGCAATGGAAAGGACTGTGCACGGCACTGCCATGCACTACATGGCAGGCACCACGTGGTGCCTGCCACGTAGTGCATGGCAATGTGCCCATGTGCACCCCTACCCCCCCTTCAACCTGGGGGCCCGCAACGGGCCCCCAAGAGCAAGGACCGTATGCCTTTCCATGGCGGCAACGCCGCCGTAGAAAAGCCATTGACCGCCAGCATCGTAATATGGATGGCGGTGTCTCGCAGACACCGCCACCATATGCAGGCACGTGTCCGCCGGTCGATGAGTCGACCGGTGGGAGCTGCGCGGACGGTCTTCCCGGTCCGCCGCGGACCCCCAGCCATCCTAATGTTGCGGGGGTCATTATAGTGAGGATGGCGGGCGGATCGCCTCGCGCTCGGGCCGGCGGGCGATCCGCCCGCCATCCTAATGGGCCCCTTACTTTGTTTTATATTTTTCTCTAATGTTGCTTTTGTCCTTGTTTTCGAAGTTAATCCTTGTTTTGAGTTTTTTAGGTAGAATTTTAGTGAAGTGTAATCTGTGAAATGTGAAATAAAAGGTTATAGTTTTAGTATATTTGTTTATTTTGCTTTTTTAGTCTCTATATTTATTTAACTGAAGAAAAATAAAATACTTACTAATTGTATTTGATGAAGTTTATTTCGTTGATGTTGTATGTTAACGTTTGTAGAAGCAGTGAAGAGAAAAGTATTTGTTAGTAATATTTGGTTTTTTATTTAAGTTATCATTTTTAATAGTTAGCTCTATTTGTTGGTTAATTTATATACTTACTTAGTATTATATATTTTTTTATTGATTTTGTACTTGTTTTCGAACTTAACGTTTGTTTTGAGTTTTTTTGGTGGAGGTATTGTGCAGTATAATCTGTGAAACATAAAAGAAAACGTTATAGTTTTGGTTAATTGGATTATTTTTATTATTTAGGGGTCGATTCCGATTCGGGCCGGAAACAGCACTGACCGACTCGGATCCGGAAATAATACCGACCGACACGTACCTGTGGCGCCCGACACGACAAGCACGATGCAAGGCGTGAAAAATCCGACCGACACGTACCGAAACCAAGTCGACCGACCGAGCCGCACGGAAAACAGCAATCCGGCCGGAAAAACACGCGAATCGAACCGACCGACACGCACCCGGAACAAATCCGACCGAAACGTACACGCGAACTCCAAACCGCAAAGTACGATGCAAGGCGCGAAACCACGAGCGAGTCGGACGGAGGCCAAGCCGCACGACCGACACGCATACAAAACCGAGCCAAAGCAACACAAAACACCGCGACCGACGCGTACGCAGCATAGAAAACTGCACAAACACAGCGTGAACGAAACGGAGAAGACCGTACGAGACAAATGCAGGGTCCGACTCGGTCACAAGAACGTTTCCAACATACACAGACAGTACAAAGGAAAAATCACACAAAAAAAGGCCAAACAAGCAATTACCAAGCCAATAAATACTGGGGGGGTGGGGACAGAGAACAAAGACACACCCACAACTCCACCTATATAAAGGACACAAATCACAACCATGAGCCTTTGCAAATGCCATTCCACTGCCAGCACCCAAGAGAAAGCAACCACACACCCACAGCTCATCCCTCACACAAGCCACACACCAGCAGCACACCAACAAATACCTACCTCACATACACCCAGCAAAACACACACTCACACACCCTCACCTGCACACCAACACACACATCACTCACCATCACCACCCATCACCATGCCCCCCAAGAAGAATCCCAAGTTCCTAGATTGTGAATTGGAAGTCATGGTAGACGAGATCCTCAGGGTAGAGCCACAGCTGTTTGGCACACTGGTCCAACAGACCCCCATCTCCCAGAAAACCAAGATGTGGGAGAGGATCATCAACAGGGTGAACGCACAATCACTCATGTCGGCGCACAAAGAGCGACATCCAGAACAGGTGGTATGACGTGCGCAGGAGGGTACAGGACCTGCTGAAGAAAGACTACATCAACAGCCAATACACCGGCAGTGGCCCTCCTGCCAAGCCAATATACCTCAGGCCCTGGGAGGAGAAGGTGCGGGCCATCCTTCCGCCAGTGAGCGTATATGGACTAGAGGACATCCCAGAGCCTGGTGAGTACACAACAAATGTACACAATATACTGCCACAAAACACACACATCACTGTCAAGGGGAGAGTCAAACCATGCACTCATAGCAATTACACAGCAACCAGAACAGAATCATCCCAAAATGTGTATGTCAGTCAGATAAACACAACACATGCCATCAAAAAAGTCACATCCAACTGTGCCAACACATGTACAAACACAACTACAACTACAGCTAGGCAGTGGCACAAATAGAACTAACAAACACATCCAGACATGTAGCCACCACAACAACACCAACACACAGTGAAGACCACTCAAAGGAAGGAATTCTGTGTATGCTGGCCAAGTCAGTGTAGCCAATAGCATCATGGGAGTCGCAGTCACACATATTGCCCCCCCACAACTGTCCCATCAACACCACTCCTAAACCATGCTCACATCACAGGGAGTGGAGAAGGACTCACAAGATGGCTGACACTGGCTACTGCTGTGGGGAGCACAAGGCCCTGCTGGCAACTGTGCACCAACAAACAGCAGGACACCACTGACTGACATCCTGAGAGACAACTTCCACTCCCAGCAATGCAAGCACGTTCCATGGTGGGATATCTGGCTAGCTGGGTGGGAAGGAGGAATTGCAGCACTGACCATAGTCACAAGCACCTCCCCTCACACACACCCCAACACAAACTCCACAGAACCCACCTGGTAGAATGCAATGCCCCCATCCTAACACAAGATCCCACAAAGAACCACCACCCTGGGTTATGTTGTGTGAAGCACAGGGCCACTCTTGGGACTTCCAGCCAAACAACTGCCAGGACAACACTCCCAGCCATCCTGTCAGCACAGCCAGCCCACCCCACAGGGAAGCAGAGTCAAAAGGAAGGAAGCATGGGCATGCTGGGAAGGGGTGGAGGCAATAGCATGATGGGAGTCGTAGCCACTGATATTGGTCACCCCCACAACTGTCCCATCAACACCACCCTGAACCATGCTCACATCACAGGGAGTGGAGAAGGACTCACAAGATGGCTGACACTGGCTACTGCTGTGGGGAGCACAAGGCCCTGCTGGCAACTGTGCACCAACAAACAGCAGGACACCACTGACTGACATCCTGAGAGACAACTTCCACTCCCTGCAATGCAAGCACGTTCCATGGTGGGATATCTGGCTAGCTGGGTGGGAAGGAGGACTTGCAGCACTGACTATAGTCACAAGCACCTCCCCTCACACACACCCCAACACAAACTCCACAGAACCCACCTGGTAGAATGCAATGCCCCCATCCTAACACAAGATCCCACAAAGAACCACCACCCTGGGTTATGTTGTGTGAAGCACAGGGACACTCTTGGGACTTCCAGCCAAACAACTGCCAGGACAACACTCCCAGCCATCCTGTCAGCACAGCCAGCCCACCCCACAGGGAAGCAGAGTCAAAGGAAGGAAGCATGGGCATGCTGGGAAGGGGGGAGGAGGCAATAGCATGATGGGAGTCGTAGTCACAGCTCTACATCCCCCACCACATGGCCCAGCAAGCTCACACTCACGCATGCACATCCCACAGATAGTGGAAAGGCCCATCAAAGATGTCTGACACTGTTGCTGTGTCGTGGGGAGCACAAGGGCATGCTGGGTACTGCACACCAACCAACAGCAGGACACCACTGTCAGCCATCTTGCCATTGCTCTCACACCCACACACACTGAACTCGCCACAAAAGCAAGTAAGTATGGGAATGCTGGGAAGTGGGGTGGAGGCAATAGCATGATGGGA
>CAWUFW010029384.1:0-19202 GCA_963921515.1 Calotriton arnoldi | reverse complement strand
CAAAACACACAAGATGATGGACGGAATGCTGCACATTGGCAAACATTCACCCCCAGTCACAGATCTGGGTTTAATCCATCGTTATTTTGCTTCACCACGCCACCCCAGTTCAGACATAGCCATATGCAAATCAGTCTTGACCCTGTGCCTCATGGGAACAGTCCAGACCGAACTGCCAAGCCATGTCTTCCCTGGACCGGAATCAAGCATCCTAGGACCGGTTTCAGGCTATCAGCCTTCATCAGCCAGGATAGCTTGACTCCAGTGGCGTAGTGAGCACGGGACCCACGTCTGGGCATACCCTTCCCACTTAGGGCGAAATGCAAAACACACAAGATGATGGACGGAATGCTGCACATTGGCAAACATTCACCCCCAGTCACAGATCTGGGTTTAATCCATCGTTATTTTGCTTCACCACGCCACCCCAGTTCAGACATAGCCATATGCAAATCAGTCTTGACCCTGTGCCTCATGGGAACAGTCCAGACCGAACTGCCAAGCCATGTCTTCCCTGGACCGGAATCAAGCATCCTAGGACCGGTTTCAGGCTATCAGCCTTCATCAGCCAGGATAGCTTGACTCCAGTGGCGTAGTGAGCACGGGACCCACGTCTGGGCATACCCTTCCCACTTAGGGGCGAAATGCAAAACACACAAGATGATGGACGGAATGCTGCACATTGGCAAACATTCACCCCCAGTCACAGATCTGGGTTTAATCCATCGTTATTTTGCTTCACCACGCCACCCCAGTTCAGACATAGCCATATGCAAATCAGTCTTGACCCTGTGCCTCATGGGAACAGTCCAGACCGAACTGCCAAGCCATGTCTTCCCTGGACCGGAATCAAGCATCCTAGGACCGGTTTCAGGCTATCAGCCTTCATCAGCCAGGATAGCTTGACTCCAGTGGCGTAGTGAGCACGGGACCCACGTCTGGGCATACCCTTCCCACTTAGGGCGAAATGCAAAACACACAAGATGATGGACGGAATGCTGCACATTGGCAAACATTCACCCCCAGTCACAGATCTGGGTTTAATCCATCGTTATTTTGCTTCACCACGCCACCCCAGTTCAGACATAGCCATATGCAAATCAGTCTTGACCCTGTGCCTCATGGGAACAGTCCAGACCGAACTGCCAAGCCATGTCTTCCCTGGACCGGAATCAAGCATCCTAGGACCGGTTTCAGGCTATCAGCCTTCATCAGCCAGGATAGCTTGACTCCAGTGGCGTAGTGAGCACGGGACCCACGTCTGGGCATACCCTTCCCACTTAGGGCGAAATGCAAAACACACAAGATGATGGACGGAATGCTGCACATTGGCAAACATTCACCCCCAGTCACAGATCTGGGTTTAATCCATCGTTATTTTGCTTCACCACGCCACCCCAGTTCAGACATAGCCATATGCAAATCAGTCTTGACCCTGTGCCTCATGGGAACAGTCCAGACCGAACTGCCAAGCCATGTCTTCCCTGGACCGGAATCAAGCATCCTAGGACCGGTTTCAGGCTATCAGCCTTCATCAGCCAGGATAGCTTGACTCCAGTGGCGTAGTGAGCACGGGACCCACGTCTGGGCATACCCTTCCCACTTAGGGGCGAAATGCAAAACACACAAGATGATGGACGGAATGCTGCACATTGGCAAACATTCACCCCCAGTCACAGATCTGGGTTTAATCCATCGTTATTTTGCTTCACCACGCCACCCCAGTTCAGACATAGCCATATGCAAATCAGTCTTGACCCTGTGCCTCATGGGAACAGTCCAGACCGAACTGCCAAGCCATGTCTTCCCTGGACCGGAATCAAGCATCCTAGGACCGGTTTCAGGCTATCAGCCTTCATCAGCCAGGATAGCTTGACTCCAGTGGCGTAGTGAGCACGGGACCCACGTCTGGGCATACCCTTCCCACTTAGGGCGAAATGCAAAACACACAAGATGATGGACGGAATGCTGCACATTGGCAAACATTCACCCCCAGTCACAGATCTGGGTTTAATCCATCGTTATTTTGCTTCACCACGCCACCCCAGTTCAGACATAGCCATATGCAAATCAGTCTTGACCCTGTGCCTCATGGGAACAGTCCAGACCGAACTGCCAAGCCATGTCTTCCCTGGACCGGAATCAAGCATCCTAGGACCGGTTTCAGGCTATCAGCCTTCATCAGCCAGGATAGCTTGACTCCAGTGGCGTAGTGAGCACGGGACCACGTCTGGGCATACCCTTCCCACTTAGGGCGAAATGCAAAACACACAAGATGATGGACGGAATGCTGCACATTGGCAAACATTCACCCCCAGTCACAGATCTGGGTTTAATCCATCGTTATTTTGCTTCACCACGCCACCCCAGTTCAGACATAGCCATATGCAAATCAGTCTTGACCCTGTGCCTCATGGGAACAGTCCAGACCGAACTGCCAAGCCATGTCTTCCCTGGACCGGAATCAAGCATCCTAGGACCGGTTTCAGGCTATCAGCCTTCATCAGCCAGGATAGCTTGACTCCAGTGGCGTAGTGAGCACGGGACCCACGTCTGGGCATACCCTTCCCACTTAGGGCGAAATGCAAAACACACAAGATGATGGACGGAATGCTGCACATTGGCAAACATTCACCCCCAGTCACAGATCTGGGTTTAATCCATCGTTATTTTGCTTCACCACGCCACCCCAGTTCAGACATAGCCATATGCAAATCAGTCTTGACCCTGTGCCTCATGGGAACAGTCCAGACCGAACTGCCAAGCCATGTCTTCCCTGGACCGGAATCAAGCATCCTAGGACCGGTTTCAGGCTATCAGCCTTCATCAGCCAGGATAGCTTGACTCCAGTGGCGTAGTGAGCACGGGACCCACGTCTGGGCATACCCTTCCCACTTAGGGCGAAATGCAAAACACACAAGATGATGGACGGAATGCTGCACATTGGCAAACATTCACCCCCAGTCACAGATCTGGGTTTAATCCATCGTTATTTTGCTTCACCACGCCACCCCAGTTCAGACATAGCCATATGCAAATCAGTCTTGACCCTGTGCCTCATGGGAACAGTCCAGACCGAACTGCCAAGCCATGTCTTCCCTGGACCGGAATCAAGCATCCTAGGACCGGTTTCAGGCTATCAGCCTTCATCAGCCAGGATAGCTTGACTCCAGTGGCGTAGTGAGCACGGGACCCACGTCTGGGCATACCCTTCCCACTTAGGGCGAAATGCAAAACACACAAGATGATGGACGGAATGCTGCACATTGGCAAACATTCACCCCCAGTCACAGATCTGGGTTTAATCCATCGTTATTTTGCTTCACCACGCCACCCCAGTTCAGACATAGCCATATGCAAATCAGTCTTGACCCTGTGCCTCATGGGAACAGTCCAGACCGAACTGCCAAGCCATGTCTTCCCTGGACCGGAATCAAGCATCCTAGGACCGGTTTCAGGCTATCAGCCTTCATCAGCCAGGATAGCTTGACTCCAGTGGCGTAGTGAGCACGGGACCCACGTCTGGGCATACCCTTCCCACTTAGGGCGAAATGCAAAACACACAAGATGATGGACGGAATGCTGCACATTGGCAAACATTCACCCCCAGTCACAGATCTGGGTTTAATCCATCGTTATTTTGCTTCACCACGCCACCCCAGTTCAGACATAGCCATATGCAAATCAGTCTTGACCCTGTGCCTCATGGGAACAGTCCAGACCGAACTGCCAAGCCATGTCTTCCCTGGACCGGAATCAAGCATCCTAGGACCGGTTTCAGGCTATCAGCCTTCATCAGCCAGGATAGCTTGACTCCAGTGGCGTAGTGAGCACGGGACCCACGTCTGGGCATACCCTTCCCACTTAGGGCGAAATGCAAAACACACAAGATGATGGACGGAATGCTGCACATTGGCAAACATTCACCCCCAGTCACAGATCTGGGTTTAATCCATCGTTATTTTGCTTCACCACGCCACCCCAGTTCAGACATAGCCATATGCAAATCAGTCTTGACCCTGTGCCTCATGGGAACAGTCCAGACCGAACTGCCAAGCCATGTCTTCCCTGGACCGGAATCAAGCATCCTAGGACCGGTTTCAGGCTATCAGCCTTCATCAGCCAGGATAGCTTGACTCCAGTGGCGTAGTGAGCACGGGACCCACGTCTGGGCATACCCTTCCCACTTAGGGCGAAATGCAAAACACACAAGATGATGGACGGAATGCTGCACATTGGCAAACATTCACCCCCAGTCACAGATCTGGGTTTAATCCATCGTTATTTTGCTTCACCACGCCACCCCAGTTCAGACATAGCCATATGCAAATCAGTCTTGACCCTGTGCCTCATGGGAACAGTCCAGACCGAACTGCCAAGCCATGTCTTCCCTGGACCGGAATCAAGCATCCTAGGACCGGTTTCAGGCTATCAGCCTTCATCAGCCAGGATAGCTTGACTCCAGTGGCGTAGTGAGCACGGGACCCACGTCTGGGCATACCCTTCCCACTTAGGGCGAAATGCAAAACACACAAGATGATGGACGGAATGCTGCACATTGGCAAACATTCACCCCCAGTCACAGATCTGGGTTTAATCCATCGTTATTTTGCTTCACCACGCCACCCCAGTTCAGACATAGCCATATGCAAATCAGTCTTGACCCTGTGCCTCATGGGAACAGTCCAGACCGAACTGCCAAGCCATGTCTTCCCTGGACCGGAATCAAGCATCCTAGGACCGGTTTCAGGCTATCAGCCTTCATCAGCCAGGATAGCTTGACTCCAGTGGCGTAGTGAGCACGGGACCCACGTCTGGGCATACCCTTCCCACTTAGGGCGAAATGCAAAACACACAAGATGATGGACGGAATGCTGCACATTGGCAAACATTCACCCCCAGTCACAGATCTGGGTTTAATCCATCGTTATTTTGCTTCACCACGCCACCCCAGTTCAGACATAGCCATATGCAAATCAGTCTTGACCCTGTGCCTCATGGGAACAGTCCAGACCGAACTGCCAAGCCATGTCTTCCCTGGACCGGAATCAAGCATCCTAGGACCGGTTTCAGGCTATCAGCCTTCATCAGCCAGGATAGCTTGACTCCAGTGGCGTAGTGAGCACGGGACCCACGTCTGGGCATACCCTTCCCACTTAGGGGCGAAATGCAAAACACACAAGATGATGGACGGAATGCTGCACATTGGCAAACATTCACCCCCAGTCACAGATCTGGGTTTAATCCATCGTTATTTTGCTTCACCACGCCACCCCAGTTCAGACATAGCCATATGCAAATCAGTCTTGACCCTGTGCCTCATGGGAACAGTCCAGACCGAACTGCCAAGCCATGTCTTCCCTGGACCGGAATCAAGCATCCTAGGACCGGTTTCAGGCTATCAGCCTTCATCAGCCAGGATAGCTTGACTCCAGTGGCGTAGTGAGCACGGGACCCACGTCTGGGCATACCCTTCCCACTTAGGGGCGAAATGCAAAACACACAAGATGATGGACGGAATGCTGCACATTGGCAAACATTCACCCCCAGTCACAGATCTGGGTTTAATCCATCGTTATTTTGCTTCACCACGCCACCCCAGTTCAGACATAGCCATATGCAAATCAGTCTTGACCCTGTGCCTCATGGGAACAGTCCAGACCGAACTGCCAAGCCATGTCTTCCCTGGACCGGAATCAAGCATCCTAGGACCGGTTTCAGGCTATCAGCCTTCATCAGCCAGGATAGCTTGACTCCAGTGGCGTAGTGAGCACGGGACCCACGTCTGGGCATACCCTTCCCACTTAGGGCGAAATGCAAAACACACAAGATGATGGACGGAATGCTGCACATTGGCAAACATTCACCCCCAGTCACAGATCTGGGTTTAATCCATCGTTATTTTGCTTCACCACGCCACCCCAGTTCAGACATAGCCATATGCAAATCAGTCTTGACCCTGTGCCTCATGGGAACAGTCCAGACCGAACTGCCAAGCCATGTCTTCCCTGGACCGGAATCAAGCATCCTAGGACCGGTTTCAGGCTATCAGCCTTCATCAGCCAGGATAGCTTGACTCCAGTGGCGTAGTGAGCACGGGACCACGTCTGGGCATACCCTTCCCACTTAGGGGCGAAATGCAAAACACACAAGATGATGGACGGAATGCTGCACATTGGCAAACATTCACCCCCAGTCACAGATCTGGGTTTAATCCATCGTTATTTTGCTTCACCACGCCACCCCAGTTCAGACATAGCCATATGCAAATCAGTCTTGACCCTGTGCCTCATGGGAACAGTCCAGACCGAACTGCCAAGCCATGTCTTCCCTGGACCGGAATCAAGCATCCTAGGACCGGTTTCAGGCTATCAGCCTTCATCAGCCAGGATAGCTTGACTCCAGTGGCGTAGTGAGCACGGGACCCACGTCTGGGCATACCCTTCCCACTTAGGGCGAAATGCAAAACACACAAGGTGAAGCAAAATAGTGGGAAGGGTATGCCCAGACGTGGGTCCCGTGCTCACTGCGCCACTGGAGTCAGGCTATCCTGGCTGATGAGGGCTGAATGACCGTCCGATGCGATCCGGTCCAGGGAAGACATGGCTTGGCAGTTCGGTCTGGACTGTTCCCATGAGGCACAGGGTCAAGACTGATTTGCATATGGCCATGTCTGAACTGGGGTGGCGTGGTGAAGCAAAATAACGATGGATTAAACCCAGATCTGTGACTGGGGGTGAATGTTTGCCAATGTGCAGCATTCCGTCCATCATCTTGTGTGTTTTGCATTTCGCCCTAAGTGGGAAGGGTATGCCCAGACGTGGGTCCCGTGCTCACTGCGCCACTGGAGTCAAGCTATCCTGGCTGATGAGGGCTGAATAGCCTGAAACCGGTCCTAGGATGCTTGATTCCGGTCCAGGGAAGACATGGCTTGGCAGTTCGGTCTGGACTGTTCCCATGAGGCACAGGGTCAAGACTGATTTGCATATGGCTATGTCTGAACTGGGGTGGCGTGGTGAAGCAAAATAACGATGGATTAAACCCAGATCTGTGACTGGGGGTGAATGTTTGCCAATGTGCAGCATTCCGTCCATCATCTTGTGTGTTTTGCATTTCGCCCTAAGTGGGAAGGGTATGCCCAGACGTGGGTCCCGTGCTCACTGCGCCACTGGAGTCAAGCTATCCTGGCTGATGAGGGCTGATAGCCGAAACCGGTCCTAGGATGCTTGATTCCGGTCCAGGAAGACATGGCTTGGCAGTTCGGTCTGGACTGTTCCCATGAGGCACAGGGTCAAGACTGATTTGCATATGGCTATGTCTGAACTGGGGTGGCGTGGTGAAGCAAAATAACGATGGATTAAACCCAGATCTGTGACTGAGGGTGAATGTTTGCCAATGTGCAGCATTCCGTCCATCATCTTGTGTGTTTTGCATTTCGCCCTAAGTGGGAAGGGTATGCCCAGACGTGGGTCCCGTGCTCACTGCGCCACTGGAGTCAAGCTATCCTGGCTGATGAAGGCTGAATAGCCCGAAACCGGTCCTAGGATGCTTGATTCCGGTCCAGGGAAGACATGGCTTGGCAGTTCGGTCTGGACTGTTCCCATGAGGCACAGGGTCAAGACTGATTTGCATATGGCTATGTCTGAACTGGGGTGGCGTGGTGAAGCAAAATAACGATGGATTAAACCCAGATCTGTGACTGGGGGTGAATGTTTGCCAATGTGCAGCATTCCGTCCATCATCTTGTGTGTTTTGCATTTCGCCCTAAGTGGGAAGGGTATGCCCAGACGTGGGTCCCGTGCTCACTGCGCCACTGGAGTCAAGCTATCCTGGCTGATGAAGGCTGAATAGCCTGAAACCGGTCCTAGGATGCTTGATTCCGGTCCAGGAAGACATGGCTTGGCAGTTCGGTCTGGACTGTTCCCATGAGGCACAGGGTCAAGACTGATTTGCATATGGCTATGTCTGAACTGGGGTGGCGTGGTGAAGCAAAATAACGATGGATTAAACCCAGATCTGTGACTGGGGGTGAATGTTTGCCAATGTGCAGCATTCCGTCCATCATCTTGTGTGTTTTGCATTTCGCCTAAGTGGGAAGGGTATGCCCAGACGTGGGTCCCGTGCTCACTACGCCACTGGAGTCAAGCTATCCTGGCTGATGAAGGCTGAATAGCCCGAAACCGGTCCTAGGATGCTTGATTCCGGTCCAGGAAGACATGGCTTGGCAGTTCGGTCTGGACTGTTCCCATGAGGCACAGGGTCAAGACTGATTTGCATATGGCTATGTCTGAACTGGGGTGGCGTGGTGAAGCAAAATAACGATGGATTAAACCCAGATCTGTGACTGGGGGTGAATGTTTGCCAATGTGCAGCATTCCGTCCATCATCTTGTGTGTTTGCATTTCGCCCTAAGTGGGAAGGGTATGCCCAGACGTGGGTCCCGTGCTCACTACGCCACTGGAGTCAAGCTATCCTGGCTGATGAAGGCTGATAGCCTGAAACCGGTCCTAGGATGCTTGATTCCGGTCCAGGAAGACATGGCTTGGCAGTTCGGTCTGGACTGTTCCCATGAGGCACAGGGTCAAGACTGATTTGCATATGGCTATGTCTGAACTGGGGTGGCGTGGTGAAGCAAAATAACGATGGATTAAACCCAGATCTGTGACTGGGGGTGAATGTTTGCCAATGTGCAGCATTCCGTCCATCATCTTGTGTGTTTGCATTTCGCCCCAAGTGGGAAGGGTATGCCCAGACGTGGGTCCCGTGCTCACTGCGCCACTGGAGTCAAGCTATCCTGGCTGATGAGGGCTGATAGCCCGAAACCGGTCCTAGGATGCTTGATTCCGGTCCAGGGAAGACATGGCTTGGCAGTTCGGTCTGGACTGTTCCCATGAGGCACAGGGTCAAGACTGATTTGCATATGGCTATGTCTGAACTGGGGTGGCGTGGTGAAGCAAAATAACGATGGATTAAACCCAGATCTGTGACTGGGAGTGAATGTTTGCCAATGTGCAGCATTCCGTCCATCATCTTGTGTGTTTTGCATTTCGCCCTAAGTGGGAAGGGTATGCCCAGACGTGGGTCCCGTGCTCACTGCGCCACTGGAGTCAAGCTATCCTGGCTGATGAAGGCTGAATAGCCTGAAACCGGTCCTAGGATGCTTGATTCCGGTCCAGGGAAGACATGGCTTGGCAGTTCGGTCTGGACTGTTCCCATGAGGCACAGGGTCAAGACTGATTTGCATATGGCTATGTCTGAACTGGGGTGGCGTGGTGAAGCAAAATAACGATGGATTAAACCCAGATCTGTGACTGGGGGTGAATGTTTGCCAATGTGCAGCATTCCGTCCATCATCTTGTGTGTTTTGCATTTCGCCCTAAGTGGGAAGGGTATGCCCAGACGTGGGTCCCGTGCTCACTACGCCACTGGAGTCAAGCTATCCTGGCTGATGAGGGCTGATAGCCTGAAACCGGTCCTAGGATGCTTGATTCCGGTCCAGGAAGACATGGCTTGGCAGTTCGGTCTGGACTGTTCCCATGAGGCACAGGGTCAAGACTGATTTGCATATGGCTATGTCTGAACTGGGGTGGCGTGGTGAAGCAAAATAACGATGGATTAAACCCAGATCTGTGACTGGGGGTGAATGTTTGCCAATGTGCAGCATTCCGTCCATCATCTTGTGTGTTTTGCATTTCGCCCTAAGTGGGAAGGGTATGCCCAGACGTGGGTCCCGTGCTCACTACGCCACTGGAGTCAAGCTATCCTGGCTGATGAGGGCTGAATAGCCCGAAGCCGGTCCTAGGATGCTTGATTCCGGTCCAGGGAAGACATGGCTTGGCAGTTCGGTCTGGACTGTTCCCATGAGGCACAGGGTCAAGACTGATTTGCATATGGCTATGTCTGAACTGGGGTGGCGTGGTGAAGCAAAATAACGATGGATTAAACCCAGATCTGTGACTGGGGGTGAATGTTTGCCAATGTGCAGCATTCCGTCCATCATCTTGTGTGTTTTGCATTTCGCCCTAAGTGGGAAGGGTATGCCCAGACGTGGGTCCCGTGCTCACTGCGCCACTGGAGTCAAGCTATCCTGGCTGATGAAGGCTGAATAGCCTGAAGCCGGTCCTAGGATGCTTGATTCCGGTCCAGGGAAGACATGGCTTGGCAGTTCGGTCTGGACTGTTCCCATGAGGCACAGGAGTCAAGACTGATTTGCATATGGCTATGTCTGAACTGGGGTGGCGTGGTGAAGCAAAATAACGATGGATTAAACCCAGATCTGTGACTGGGAGTGAATGTTTGCCATTGTGCAGCATTCCGTCCATCATCTTGTGTGTTTTGCATTTCGCCCTAAGTGGGAAGGGTATGCCCAGACGTGGGTCCCGTGCTCACTGCGCCACTGGAGTCAGGCTATCCTGGCTGATGAGGGCTGAATAGCCTGAAACCGGTCCTAGGATGCTTGATTCCGGTCCAGGAAGACATGGCTTGGCAGTTCGGTCTGGACTGTTCCCATGAGGCACAGGGTCAAGACTGATTTGCATATGGCCATGTCTGAACTGGGGTGGCGTGGTGAAGCAAAATAGCGATGGATTAAACCCAGATCTGTGACTGGGGGTGAATGTTTGCCATTGTGCAGCATTCCGTCCATCATCTTGTGTGTTTTGCATTTCGCCCTAAGTGGGAAGGGTATGCCCAGACGTGGGTCCCGTGCTCACTACGCCACTGGAGTCAAGCTATCCTGGCTGATGAAGGCTGAATAGCCTGAAACCGGTCCTAGGATGCTTGATTCCGGTCCAGGGAAGACATGGCTTGGCAGTTCGGTCTGGACTGTTCCCATGAGGCACAGGGTCAAGACTGATTTGCATATGGCTATGTCTGAACTGGGGTGGCGTGGTGAAGCAAAATAACGATGGATTAAACCCAGATCTGTGACTGGGGGTGAATGTTTGCCAATGTGCAGCATTCCGTCCATCATCTTGTGTGTTTTGCATTTCGCCCTAAGTGGGAAGGGTATGCCCAGACGTGGGTCCCGTGCTCACTGCGCCACTGGAGTCAAGCTATCCTGGCTGATGAGGGCTGAATAGCCTGAAACCGGTCCTAGGATGCTTGATTCCGGTCCAGGAAGACATGGCTTGGCAGTTCGGTCTGGACTGTTCCCATGAGGCACAGGGTCAAGACTGATTTGCATATGGCTATGTCTGAACTGGGGTGGCGTGGTGAAGCAAAATAACGATGGATTAAACCCAGATCTGTGACTGGGGGTGAATGTTTGCCAATGTGCAGCATTCCGTCCATCATCTTGTGTGTTTTGCATTTCGCCCTAAGTGGGAAGGGTATGCCCAGACGTGGGTCCCGTGCTCACTGCGCCACTGGAGTCAAGCTATCCTGGCTGATGAGGGCTGAATAGCCTGAAACCGGTCCTAGGATGCTTGATTCCGGTCCAGGAAGACATGGCTTGGCAGTTCGGTCTGGACTGTTCCCATGAGGCACAGGGTCAAGACTGATTTGCATATGGCTATGTCTGAACTGGGGTGGCGTGGTGAAGCAAAATAACGATGGATTAAACCCAGATCTGTGACTGGGGGTGAATGTTTGCCAATGTGCAGCATTCCGTCCATCATCTTGTGTGTTTTGCATTTCGCCCTAAGTGGGAAGGGTATGCCCAGACGTGGGTCCCGTGCTCACTGCGCCACTGGAGTCAAGCTATCCTGGCTGATGAGGGCTGAATAGCCCGAAACCGGTCCTAGGATGCTTGATTCCGGTCCAGGAAGACATGGCTTGGCAGTTCGGTCTGGACTGTTCCCATGAGGCACAGGGTCAAGACTGATTTGCATATGGCTATGTCTGAACTGGGGTGGCGTGGTGAAGCAAAATAACGATGGATTAAACCCAGATCTGTGACTGGGGGTGAATGTTTGCCAATGTGCAGCATTCCGTCCATCATCTTGTGTGTTTTGCATTTCGCCCTAAGTGGGAAGGGTATGCCCAGACGTGGGTCCCGTGCTCACTACGCCACTGGAGTCAAGCTATCCTGGCTGATGAGGGCTGATAGCCTGAAACCGGTCCTAGGATGCTTGATTCCGGTCCAGGAAGACATGGCTTGGCAGTTCGGTCTGGACTGTTCCCATGAGGCACAGGGTCAAGACTGATTTGCATATGGCTATGTCTGAACTGGGGTGGCGTGGTGAAGCAAAATAACGATGGATTAAACCCAGATCTGTGACTGGGGGTGAATGTTTGCCATTGTGCAGCATTCCGTCCATCATCTTGTGTGTTTGCATTTCGCCCTAAGTGGGAAGGGTATGCCCAGACGTGGGTCCCGTGCTCACTGCGCCACTGGAGTCAAGCTATCCTGGCTGATGAGGGCTGAATAGCCTGAAACCGGTCCTAGGATGCTTGATTCCGGTCCAGGAAGACATGGCTTGGCAGTTCGGTCTGGACTGTTCCCATGAGGCACAGGGTCAAGACTGATTTGCATATGGCTATGTCTGAACTGGGGTGGCGTGGTGAAGCAAAATAACGATGGATTAAACCCAGATCTGTGACTGGGGGTGAATGTTTGCCATTGTGCAACATTCCGTCCATCATCTTGTGTGTTTTGCAATTAGGAGAAATAAGACAGTCTATGACAATTACTTTGTAGGTTCCAGTATCTGCCATGACAATTATCAAATTCTGGGAGGTTGGGGATTCAAAGGTGGAAAAGATCCAATATTTCCAGGTATCTATTATATTTGTGGGAATAGAGCTTATTACAGGTTACCGGACCATTGGTATGGAACTTGCTATGTAGGCCTGGTCTTTCCAAAAATCTTTCATATGGACAGAGAAGAAAAAGGAACATACAAGATGATTAATAGCTTTACACGTAGAAAGAGGGAAAGTTTTTCAGAAATTGTAGGAGATATTTTTGGAGCATTAATACCAGCAGTGGGAATATCTTTGAATGCATTTAAAATTCGGAAGTTATCCACAGTAGTAGATCGTTTGTCTACAGATACTGCGGGAGGGTTCTTAATGGTAAATACCGAAATGGTTGCCATGAGAGCTATGGTGATGCAAAATCGGCTTACATAATTAGCCAGCAAAGACTTGCACATTACACACTGAAAAAGAGGAAAATGCTAAATAGGAGAAAGAGGGGAGAAATCTTTTCTGCAATAATTAGTCGGCTGAACGCAAAATGCTCCCAATACAGTGTAAAGGACGTGCTTTAGCAGTGCAAAAGAGAAAGGGATCATTATTTGCTAATTTATTATGTCAATGTTCCTTTAACAATATATAGTATGATAATTATCCATTATCTAGAAAATGAATTCATCAACTCACTGATATCCTATCAAGATGAAACAGAAATGTAAGAATTGACAAAACTGAGGGAGGGAGAGAGAGAGAGACATACCCTTCCTTACATACAAACACAAAGGTTTGCAAACGGGCACAAAGTCATGACTGATCTCTGTGAAGATATGGTAGAGATAATCTTCAACATCTCATCATGACTGAGGGATAAGATAGAATCCCTTCTTGTTTTTTTTATTTTAAAAAAGGAGGTAGTGGAATGAAAAAAAAAAGAATATATATTTTTATGATTCCGAAATAAACAGATTATCTATCTAAGCTCTGGCCTTTGGTATGGCATATCGGGGTGGGACACACACGCTTTTGTGGGCGCAGTCATTAACAGAGGACATTTTTAAACCCCATGGTGGCAATGTGATGGGGAGAGCAACTGTGGCTTTGATGACCAAATAGTGTCAAGAGATACCTTTCACTCTTCCCTCCCTCCTAGACACTGGAAGACACTAAATTTTCACACATGTGAATTTTTCCCTGAGAATGGCATTCAGTATTCACAGGGAATACAAGCTCCTCCCTTCTCCTTTAATGGTGAGAGTGCATATTTGTAGAAATACACTCAAGGCCCTGGTCTCTTAAAGGGGCATCTATTGAATGATGTCACAATAGATTTCACAACCCAACCAGAGGTCATCAAACAAAGGAACATTCCAGAATCCCTATTGTTGGTGATTGTTAATGAAGTCATATTGGGAAAGTTGACAAGTTTTAAACATTTCACTGGAGAGCCTCTTTAATGTCTTTGCGATTTTCATTGGTTGTGGCTGATGGAGCAGGAAAAATAAAAACTTAACCCCTAACAAATTTGATAAATTATTAATAAAATGTTCGTTTAAATGTATTAATCAACACTGTATGTGTGGGAATGGTAACATGCCAATGTATGTGCTAAATAATCTATTAATGGATGTCCGTGTGTCTAATTATAACATAAAAATAAGTGCGTACTAATTGAAAATAAATGCATGTTTTTTTGCTTCATAGAAATAAAGCGATGTCGTTGCAAAAACAATAGTGATGGTAAGTAAGGAACAGCTTAAATGTTGCTTTATGCTAGGTAATAACTAATTGGGGTACGTAGATGACGGGAGGGAAACGAAAGGGCTATTTTTCTCTATTTTAATTATGTTTTGTTTGCCTCAAATTAGTGCTTCTAAAGTATAACCGAGTGGCGAGATAAAATGGCCGCCAGTGGGAAAATGTGCGCAGGCGCAAGGGAACACATGACACGGGATGAAATTGGAGAAAGCTCAACCTCGTGGTGTAACAGAGAGGCTAGGATGCAAGAAATGGTCAAGGCTGATGTGACCTAATTGAACTGATAGTGTGCCGTGATGATCAGCAGGAGTCCCGTGGGAAACCAGTTTAAGATAAAGGACAATGACTGCGGAGTTCTCGAATGTATCGAAAGAAGTTACAAATGAACTGATCGAAGCGGACGAAAACATGTTTGAGCGTATGGGAAAGGAAATGATCCAAGGACCATTGAATCCAAGAGAACTTGATTAAAAGAATGAATATGATGACATGCATGGACCAATGGAAGAAAAGCGTGATATTAATGTGCAACTATTAGTTAGTAAAGTTAGAATTAGGGTATAAGAGGGCCTACTCTTAGTGGGAGGGGGTCAGTCGCGGTTGCAGTCACAGTCAGGAGAGGAGTTGGAGAGTCGTGTTGGTGGCTTCCAGTGCTGGGTGGTCCTGATCGATCCCTTACTGAGCGGGAGATGCTGAAAGACTGTTGGATGAGACGGGTTGCAGGTAGCTGATGCTGACGAGCTGAAGTTGCTGTTGCTGTCTTAATTTTCCAGTTGAGTATGAGAATCAGGCTATTTCTAATTCTTAACTTAGGTTAGAAATCATTAGGCTAAATTAGGAAGTTAGGCAGGTAATTAGGGTTTTGGCTTCATGACAAAAATTTCCTTTCCGCATTAAATTGATTATGTTTAATAAAATTTTGAATTAATAATGAATGATTTGATTGAATAAAGTTTAAATTCTTTCTCATGCTTTTAAAATTATATAAAATTTAAGATTCTTTAAACCAAAATGACTCAGTGGTTATTTTCCTAAGTAATTGTGACATCAGAAATTGGTTATTGTGATTCAGCTGGTCTTAATCACTATGAACTAATTTTTTACATGAATGATTCATCGACAAAACAATGAGCAGGAATATCTTAAGAAATAACTAAAAGAAAGCGACAAACTAAAGTAATAAGATATCCCGGCTCTTCCAGCGGTACATAAATGGTGTTCTTCATTTAGTTCTCATGCTTCTCCTAGGAGTACAGAATTTCATAAAGGTGTAAAGGAAATCCAGGTGTGTGCGTGTGTGTTAGGGCGATGTTTATGGGCCCCATCGTCATGTGGATGTGAGAAAATATAGTTTGCCCCTGGATGACCTATAAGTGACCTAGGAGGAGAATAGTTTGTATTGTACGGGGTGCATCATGGCACTGCAAGAATACTGTTTTACTTGGCCAAATCTAGTGTTCCAGCTCTAAATAATTAGTATAATGCATGAGGTTTCCTTTCATGGTGTTTTTTTAATGTAATGCAGCAAATACAATTCCTAGATCGTTAAAGAAACAAAGGCCTCATTTTGAGTAGGGCCATTAATGAAAATCCTATGATTGTTGGTGGAAGTTCTCCATCACATTATGCAAATGGTGGATGAAGTTTTGCTGCTGAATTCTTCTCTAGATTCAGTACCTCCGCCACAAATCAGAGGATTTCCATTACATGCCATCTAGCACAATATTTGTCCTGTAATCCTTTTGTTCTTAAACTTAATACTGTGGTAGTATGCAATTAGCCCATTGTTGTTTTATCACTTTGGTATTATGAACTGTACTTTAACAGCGCTAAAGCAATTCAAAATTTTTAGACGCTATTTCATTTTTAACATTTTGCTGGAATATTTCATTAATGAACTTTTTTTTATTTTATAACTAAAGAAATTAATTTTCTTTTTCACTTGGCATATATGTGGAATTGCTGTTAGGTCTGGCTTGATAGCATAGCTGCTGTTAGAAATTGTGGTCTCTAGTTGGGAATGGTTTGCACCTTTGTCCAAGTAGGGACATTTGCTTCTAGTCAGGGTAAGGGAGTTACACCCTTAGACAACCCCTGATCACCCCCTTGGTAGCTTGGTACGAGCAGACAGGCTTATCTTAGAGGCAGTGTGTAAAGCATTTGTGCACACATACACTAACAGTGAAAACACTACAAATGGACACCACGCCAGTTTAGAAAAATAGGAAGTCTTTATCTAAACCAAACAAGACCAAAACGATAAAAATCCACCATACATATGTCAAGATATCATAAAAAATAGGTTAATCCCAAAAATAAAGCTTGTAGCAACAAATAGCTCCACCTGGGGCTATTACGACGTCGTGACAGATGAAAACCTCAAAGTACGGTGCCAACCGCGGGGAGTGCGGCGTTCGGCCCGGAATCACATGGACCCCCAAAGAACAGTACCTTGGCAAACGATGAAAACAAAGACGGTGCACGGCGTTTGGCAGGTGATGGGTCGTTGGCTCTGGGCAGGGTCGGTTCCTTACGACCACAGGGGAGGTGAGGCGTCAGTTTCCTACTGCGATGCAGGGGAGGGGAGGCGTCGATTCCTTTCTGTTGTCGGGGAGGTGACGGTTCCTTACGACGGTGTGGGGTCGATGGATTCAGGAGGTCACCCACGTCAGGTATCGGCTCGCCGATCATAAAGCACCGGCGTTGATGAGGTCGGAGCTGCGGTGCAAGTCGGAGCAGTGCGTCATGAGCATCACAAGCGATGCCCTCAGCTCTGGTGCAGGCAGCAGCCTCGGTGACGGCGTCAGAGTCGATACGGTATCGGGCTGCAATGCAAGTCGGGTTGGTGCGTCGTCCACTTCATGAGCGGTGCCCATGGCTTCGTCGCAGGTCGCGGCGTCGCTTGCTGGCATTGGTGTGCAAGAGGACCGAGGAAATGAAGCCTGTGTGTCCCTGAGACTTAAGAACAGGAAGCAAGCTCTACACCAAGCCCTTGGAGATCTTCAAGCAGGATACACACCCCTCAGTTCAGTCTTTGCCCTCTCCTTGGCAGAAGCAGCCACTGCAGGCCAACCCAGCAAAGCATCCACACAACAATGGGGCAGTTCTCCTCCTTACAGCTTCTCCAAGTCGTCTCCTTGGCAGAGATTCCTCTTGAGTCCAGAAGTATTCTAGAGTTCTGGGGTCAGGGCCCCAATAGTTATACCACATTTCCCTTTGTTCTCTTGTGGCAAAAGGTTTCCCAGCTCAGTCCAAACCAGTTCTGTCCTCTCTGGCCCAGCTTCTTGGATGGAAGTAGAGACAGCGCCTATTCAAGTGCAAGGAAAACTCCTCCCACTACTCCAAATGCAGTCCAGTTGCATTTAGCTCAGCTCTGAGTCATCCAGGAAGGCAGGACACACCACAACCCCCCCCCCCAGTGGCTGTCTGCAGTGAATGCATATCCCCATCCCCTGTCACTCCAAAACCAGACAGTCAATACACAACTCAGCAGAGGCACATAGGATGGTTAAGCAAGAAAATGTCTACTTTCTAAAAGTGGCATTTTCAAACCCACAATCTAAAAACCATCTTTACTAAAAGATGTTATTAAATTCTGAGTTCAAAGAACCTAAACTCCATCTATCTATCTTGTCCCCATGGAAAGTTATACTTGTAAGGTGTTACAAAGTATCTCCCACACTATCCTATAGGGCAGATAGCCTTTCAATAGTGAAAAACGAAATACACAGTATTTCACTATCAGGGCATGTCACACACACCAGGGCATGTCACACACACCAGAACATGTCCTACCTTTCACATACACTGCACCCTGCCCATGGGGGTGCCTTGGGCCTACCTGAGCGGTGCCTTACATGTAAGAAAAGGGAAAGTTAGGGCCTGGTAAGTGGGTGCACTTGCCAGGTCGACATGGCAGTAAAAACTGCGCACAGACACTACAGTGGCAGGTCTGAGACACCTTTGAAAGGCTGCCTGTGTGGTTGGCACAATCAGTGCTGCAGGCCCACTAGCAGCATTTGATTTACAGGCCCTGGGCACACACAGTGCACTGTACTAGGGACTTCGCAGTAAATCAAATAAGCCAATCATGGAAACACTAATCCATAAACACAATTTACACAGAGAGCATATGCATTTTAGCTATGATTAGCAGTGGTAAAGTGCCCAGAGTCCTAAAGCCAACAAAAACAGGTCAGGAAAAATAGGAGGAAGAAGCAAAACGTTTGGGGATAACCCTGCAAAAAGGGCCATTTCCAACAGCTGCCTAGACCTATTGTTAACAATTCTTTAAAACTCCATAGAGCGGGCTTTGGCTCCACCCAAAACCAGACCACGAGGGTGTCTGTGTGTATTGCGTAGAAGATGATGCAGCAACCGAACATGGAATTTATATACAACTACATATGAAAAAACTAAATTAAAACACATAAATGTGCACATACAAAATATTTAAGTGTGTGAAATGTGACCTGTTGATTGAGAAAACTGGAATCATTAAGAACGTTTGGAATATAGTGAAGCAGAACGACTAATAGTGCATAAGAAAGGTGAGTCGGAAGTTAAAGAAACCTAGTAGAATCAATGAAAGTAGGCATATTGAATAGTTATTTTAAAGTTCAGGTCCAGCAAACACTGAAGTAGCATATGTAGAGGAGAGAGAACGGTGGCTAAGGGTGAGTATTGAGAGAAATTAGCATATTAGCCACAAGTAGATTGCACAAAATTGTCTTCTTCCGGTTTTAGGAGAGTTAAAGCTCTTTTCTGCAAACAACAGAAGACAGAAGGCCCTTTTCTGTGCATGGTAA